>CM040242.1:13654837-13942304 GCA_022545495.1 Chrysanthemum lavandulifolium | reverse complement strand
GATCATTTATCATGATCATATAGAAAACCCCTATCATCAATTGAAGAACTTAATCTTCTAACATCATTACCTCATCACAAATTGACTTACATGAACCCTACTCTCAATATGCAAATTAACTTGATTTAAGCATATTTACCTTGTAGGGATAATGGCTAGAAACTTACTTCTTGCAATGAAACAACAATTTACACCAAATTGATTACTATAGATTTATTGTTCTTCCCTCATTTTTTCTTTCTCACGTCACACACATAAACTAAATTATGGAATGCGGTGAGGATTTGTCTATAAAATCTGGTACAACTTTGTCAATGTGGCACTTTTAGTCCCTCAAGTCTTATTCGTAAGACTTTGGCCACTTATAACCTCTATACCAAATATACACAAACTTCGCTTTTAATTTGACTTTCAACTTAAACTTCGTTGACTAACAAATTATAGTAAGTTTTTAAACATATAAATATTTTAGTCAAACTAGTACAATGACATTTTAACAATAAAATACCTCGACGGGTTTCAGGGTGGAACATTTTTCCACCGTGCATGAGTGGTTTATCTAATAATGGTCTTTATTTGTCGATGGTTATCGTAAGTTTGGTGTTGAGGATGTGTTGCAATTCGCTGATGCGAGTTGTGAATTTTTATTTGATCCTGAAAAAACTTTGTTGGCCAAAGATAATATTACGTTATATTGGTGATTTTAGTTTCCGATTAATATTGTTTAACACTTCTGGTGTTGAGATTGATTATGTTAGTGATACTGATGATGATAAGTTTTTTAATTGTAATTGTTGTATTAACTAGTCCAATATTCTATGTATATTGTTGTATGACGCATTTAAAATAATAAGGTGAATAATAGTGAATTGAAGTTGACTTGTCATAAACCTATAGGGACCAAAGAAACCCTGATTTTAATAAGTCTCTTGGTTTGTGTTGTATATTTATGGATCTGGATTTGTACCAAAGGCTTTGTGTTTGAGTGGTACTCTTTAATGTGTGAAAAGCTTTCCGGTCAATTGATTACGTGATCAAATCCTGCTTAACATATGTGAGATAGTTTGTGTTTTAAATATAGTAAGATAATTAGTTGTCGTTCAAAAAAAATATTATATATCCTGATTAGTCTTATTTTTTCACAATCAACCGCTCGATAAAAAAGAAAATTTTTTTTTTCTGAAGTTTGGGGGAGGTTTTACCCACGGTTAAAGTCTTGCAAGAGACAAAAAATCTAGGTTTTCCTCGTGCGAAGGCGTGAATTTTAGGGGTTTCCCTTCGCGGGTCTCTCCTAGTGCTTCGGGTCCCGAGACCTGCCCGTTTGGATGGTTTAACTCGGAGCTCGGATTTCAAGTGTGGTTCCGTTTTAAAAAAAGTCAACGTTCTATTTACTCAACTACTCATGCTCAATAAGGAATGACACAGTACTGTACTCATGCAACACTTTTTGTCCTTTTTTTTTTTTGTAAATAACCGCCATTTTTCAAATTTTTCTGTAAATAGTTACCGTTTTTCAAATATGATTCTAATTTTTTGAGTATGATGTTAGGCCTGCTTCCTTTTTTAGTTGTTTTTCGTTTTTTACACGTTTGACTCGTTACGGATAAAAACATAACCCGTACTGGCCCATCAATAAGTAAATGGGTCAAATAGCCGCCTCTACTCAGTCTATTTTTGTTGGTTTTAACTTCACAAAATTGTTACCAGGAAACACTATTTGCCATGCAGAACGAGCAATGGCTCACTATGACAAGAAAGATGTTCTAATTGTTGGTGGTGTTGAGTGCAATGAACGATTACAAGGAATGACTAGAGTTATGTGTGGTGAAAGGGGTGGAAAGCTGTTTGCAACTGATGGCAGGTATTGCATTGACAACGGGGCCATGATCGCTTACACATGTCTTCTTGCTTATGCTCATGGAAGTACAACTCCACTTGAGAAGTCATGCTTCACTCAGAGGTTCAAAACAGATGAGGTGTGGGCTGTTTGGAGAGTTGAACATGAATCGTAAATCAAGTCCGCATAGCGCGTCAATGTTGGTCTTCTAGTGTGTTAGCTTGTTAACGAATACTCATTAAATCAAAAATTCTTTTCATCTTTCAACTAGATAATGTATGAATATTTAGTAACATGAAATATTGTCACTGTTTGCGTTACTTGGTAAAATGAGTCGGTTTAATAAGTCCTCTCCGTCAACAAGTTTACATAACCCAGTACTAAAAAGTGTAACCGACACAGGGACGGCTCAGCCTCATTTCAAGCTATAATGCGTGTTTCATTCGGAATGTTTCAGTCATTAAGAATTCAATACTAAAAATAGATGCTTCAAACATAATTAGAAACTATGTTTCAGTCATTCAGCCTCATTTCAAAGTATGTGAAAGTCTAAATGAGGCTCAGCCGTCCCTTGCAAATTGTTTTAATTCAACTCTATGATCAAAGTCAACTTATTTTTCGAAAAATCATATTTTAAGAAAAATAACCAGTAGGCAAAAACCCAACCCTTTTTACAAATAGATGCTTCAAACATAATTACATGTCTTTTAGACTTTCACATAGTTTGATGTGAGGATCACGATGATTATTGAAAGTCCGGTATTCAGGATAAACGAACTTGTTACAAATTTGTAGAATTGCCTGTGATAATACAATCCGTGTCTTTCATTCATTATGCCAAAGGCATATATATACAAGAGTTATACATATCCATCCTAACTAACTATGAGAGAATTATGGATCTGATATACATTCCATTTATACAAGAGATATATACTATTATTCTAATAGACCCCATGAGTCGAGCGGAGGAGGACGAATGCTGAGACTGTCTCGAAAATCATCAAACAAAACACGAGGCAAGCCTTTGGTAAAAATGTCGGCAATTTGATAACGGGATGGAACATGTAAAACGCGAACTTCACCACGAGCCACCTTTTCACGTACAAAATGAATATCCATCTCGATGTGTTTGGTACGTTGATGTTGTACCGGGTTGCTCGACAGAAAAATGGCACTCACGTTATCACAATAAACAAGAGTGGCCTTTTGAAGGGGACAATGTAGTTCAAGGAGAAGATTGCGCGACCAGCGGACTCGGAAACCACATTGGCAACCCATGGTATTCCGCTTGACTAGAGCGTGAAAGCGTGGGTTGTCGCTTTGAAGACCAAGAAATCGGGTTGTCACCAAGATACACACAATACCCAGAGGTCGAGCGACGAGTATCTGGACAACCACCCCAATCAGCGTCGGTGTAGGAGACTAAGGCAGAAGTGGGTGACTTATAAAGATGCAAACCAAAATGCAAAGTACCTTGAACATAGCGTAGGATACGCTTAAGGGCTGTCATGTGTTCCTCTCGTGGATCATGCATGTGTAAGCATATTTGTTGCACGGCGTAAGAGATGTCGGGGCGTGTAAATGTAAGATATTGTAAAGCCCCCGCAAGACTTCGATAATGCGTTGGATCAGAATATGGATTTCCGGAACCAGCACTCAATTTTGCCTTAGTGTCAACAGGTGTAGAACAGGATTTACATGATGACATACCAGCCCTTTCAAGAATGTCTGAAGCATATTGCGACTGACTAAGAAATAGTCCATGTTGATGACGTTTGACTGCAATACCCAAAAAATAGTTCAATGGTCCAAGATCCTTCATAGCAAACTCTTGAGCAAGAAGATCAATAAGAGAGTGACGAAGTGTATCTGAAGATGTAGTGAGTATAATATCATCAACGTAAAGGAGAAGATAAGCCAAGTCCCTGCCTTTGCGGTATACGAACAATGAATGATCTGATTTACTATGGACAAAACCAATGGTATACACAAAATCTGCAAACCGTTGGTACCACGCACGGGGTGCTTGCTTCAAGCCATAAAGTGACTTCTTTAATAAGCAAACATAGTCGGGATGTTTAGAATCACGAAAACCCATTGGTTGATGCATGTAGACTGTTTCATTAAGTGTACCATGCAAGAAAGCGTTTTTAACATCCAATTGATGGATAGGCCATGACTTGGAAACCGCTAAACTGAGAACCGTACGAATGGTTGCAGGTTTAACCACGGGACTAAACGTTTCATCACAATCCACTCCAACCTGTTGAGACCTGCCATCACCAACCAAACGAGCTTTGTATCGCTCAAAAGAACCATCAGATCGCAATTTATGTCGAAAAATCCACATAGAACGAATAACATGCATATCACTGGTACGAGGTACAAGTACCCAAGTCTTATTTTCAATAAGAGCATTATACTCATCAATCATGGCATTTTTCCAATTGAGATTAGACAATGCATCTTTCGGGTTTCGGGGAATTGGACAAGGTGAGGTGATGGCTGCAAGCATTATAGGATTTTTAGGTTTAGAAATACCTGACATGCTACGGGTGTGCATGGTGCGAGCAGGTGTAGTGGATGCACGTGCGGCTGAAGTGGGGCGAGAGATCACAGACCCGCGCCTAACATATTGAAGGATGGGTCGTTGAGGTGAGTTGATGAGGGTAGACTGAGAAGAGGGTCTGATTGGAGATGGATTTGGACCAGATTGAGGTGGGGATGTGGGTGGATTGGGTTGATCAGAGTGCGGCTCAAGAACAGACCCACTGGTGTTTGTCTCTGTGGAGTTAACAGAAGAAAGAAATGGGATGATTAGTGGGTGAACACCATGGTTAAGGAAACGATAGGTAGGGGGTGTTGGAGTATGTAGGTTGGCGAACGGGAATTGAGATTCATCAAAGATAACGTGACGAGAAAGAATGACTTTATTGGTGGCTAAGTCGTAACATTTGTATCCTCTATGGTTTTGCGGGTATCCTAAAAACACGCATGGAGAAGAACGAGGTTGAAGTTTATTAATAGTGGTGGATGGAATAAGAGGATAACATAGACATCCGAAGACACGAAGATGGGTGTAAGTGGAGATGCGTTTGTATAGAATCTCTGCAGGGGAGTGGTGAGCTAGGAGCTTGCTAGGTAGAATATTGAGGATGTAGGTGGCCATTTGAAGCGCATGGTGCCAAAATTTTGGCGGCATAGAGGAGTGAGCCAGGAGGGTACGAATAATATTGTTGATGGCTCGTATTTTTCGTTCGGCCTTACCATTTTGAGAGGAGGTATGGGGACAAGAGAAACGAAACATCATGCCATGTTGTTTGCAAAATTGGTGAAAGTTAGAGTTGTTATATTCAGTGCCATTATCACATTGGAAGGTTTTAACAGGCATGTTAAATTGTGTACTGATTAAGTTATATAGAGATATGAAAGTAGGGTATACTTGAGATTTGTGGCCAAGTGGAAATGTCCAAAGAAAATTTGAATAATCATCAAGAAATAAAATGTAATATTTATGACCACCAGAGCTTAAAACGGGTGAAGTCCATAAATCACTGTGCAAAATATCAAATGGCATTAAAGTAGAAGAAGATGAATCATAAAATGGTAGTTTAATATGTTTGCCAAAAACACAAGATTGACAAAAAGAACTCCTAGATGAATTACATTGAATGTAATTTTTATTCTGAAGCGAGCGTAATACATTAGCGCCCGGATGACCTAAACGGTGATGCCATAGATCTTGAGAAAAGACAGCAAAGGTAGAATGCGAGGTAAGTTGTTGGAGTGTGGAATTGGTGATTGGATATAGGTCCCCAATGCTATTACACCGCATGATTGGTATCCCCGTCTGAAAATTATAAACAGAAAAACCAAATGGATCAAAAGCAATAGTAAGATTGTTATCAGTAGAGAGACGACGAACTGAGATTAGGTTTTTGATAAGGTGGGGAGCATGCAAGACATTTTTTAAATGTAAAGGAGGGTAAGGTGGGGGAAGATGCATATGTCCATAACCACGAATTGGAATTTTGTTACCATTACCAACAAGTATATGTTTTGGAATGCTCAAATTAAAGTAAGACGAAAGTACCTGGGGAGGTGGTCATGTGTGAAGTAGCACCCGTGTCCATGTACCATTGATCATCTGGAGGTTAAGAGACATGGTATGGAAAGCTTGATCAAGTTCAGTAGGTACTGTAGATGCAGCATATGTCTGAGTGGGTCTTGGACCAAGTATACCTTGGCTTCCAGATGGTGGAGTGGGCCGAGACCATGGAGCAGTTGGGAAAGAGGGTGGTGGTGAGGCCCACTGATAAGGAGACCAAGCCCAGGGACCATATGGTGTCCACTGTTGAAACTGTGACTGCGGGAAATTGTTAGAACGACCACGTCCACGGCCTCGTCCACCATTACGACCACCACCACGATATCCATTGTTCCTGCCACGTCCACGATTCGAGCTATCATTACGCTGTGGTGACGGGTTGGGAGAGTTAGAGCCGGAAGTGGTGTTGTGTTGGTGTTTGGGGTTTGGTGTGGTAGAGGGAGCAGCAGCAACAAGGGCTGTTCCAGAAGCAATAGAAGCAGTTGCTGCTTGTTTGTTTTTGCGAGTCTCTTCAAGAACTAACCTGGAACGAGCTTCATAGAATTGCGGGAGTGGATCACTTTGTTGAATGAAACTGGCAACATTATCATAGCTTTCGTTGAGACCTGCTATGAGTTGTAAGACAAGACGGTTATTAGAGACAGGAGCTCCAACATTAGTGAGCTGATCCGAGAGCATCTTAAGTTCTTGACAATAGGCTGAAACAGAAGAAAAATTGTCAAGACGCGTGTTGGAGAACTGGTGTTCCAAATAAACAGCCCTTGAGTTCTTGTTATCTTGAAAATATCTTTCAAGCGTGACCATGCTTGGCAGCGGTGGTGTCAGGTTCAAGAATGGTATGCATCAGGTCATCGGAGATGGTGCTATAGATCCACTGAAGAACAATGGCATCCAAAGTTGACCATGTTTCAGGATCAACAACTTTGGGTTGTGGGCGTCTTTTGGTGGTGGTGCGGAAGAAGTAGCAGGTGGTGGTGGGGGAATGATGTGATCAATGACCTTGTATGCACGACAATGGATCTTGAAAAGTTCTGACCAAGATAAATATTGGCCATTCTCCAAACTGAGTTCAACCTTAAAAGTGGTTTTGATGCTGGAGACAGTGAGGGCTGGATGGATCTTTTGTTCCGTCATTGAAGAGGCTGGAAGATGAAGAACAGAATATTAGAAAAGATGAGAAGTCGTTTGTGTTTTATTTTTTTAGGTTTAGGTATTAGGGAGGCCTGATACCATGTGATAATACAATCCGTGTCTTTCATTCATTATGCCAAAGGCATATATATACAAGAGTTATACATATCCATCCTAACTAACTATGAGAGAATTATGGATCTGATATACATTCCATTTATACAAGAGATATATACTATTATTCTAATATTGCCTAAGCATATAAACAAAGCTAATTAAATCTGTATAAATAAAGAAATGAAACTTTACACTAGTACAGTTGTCATTTGATTGTATTTGATAGTACGTTTTCATACAAAATTTGTACAACTGATCCTTTGCATTGTATTGTCATTACCACCTATCTCAGGAAAATAGAAATAAAAATCAAAACATCGGTTCGTATTAGCAAACTGAGCAAGCTAAACCAACTGGGCTAGCTCAGTTGGCCACCAAGATTCCTTAGGGGCTTGGGGAGGGGAGGTTTGGCTAGGGGAGGTCTCAAGTTCGAGTCCCACTCGAGACTTTTACCCCTTCAGGAGAAATAGGAGATAAGGCGGAGTTCAGGATCAGCATACTGCCCAATTGGATGTCACTGCTACCTGAACCACTAACAACTAACAAGCCGTTCTAAAAAAAAAAAAAAAAAAAAAAAAACTGAGCAAGCTAATCATCTACCCTGGATTGAGCAATATTAATATCACTTTTTGGATGATCTGAACCGAAATTCGGAGAAGCTCGCTTTCATGGGTCACTTTGGTCAAGTTAAGAAGTCTTTTGAGTCCTCTAACCTTGCATTCCATGGTCCAAGTTGTTTTGTTTATAACTTTCTAACTTGGAACGACCACAACCTCATTTAGGCGCGGTAAATGTATAAACCATTCCAACATAAACAAGAAGCCATATGACAAACTTGCAGCCACTTAATCCCTTATCCAGTTGACCAACTAAACATGCAACATTTGAAAACACTTAAATTGACACACCTGTAACTTTGAATTAATTAGACCACATTCTGAAACATTACCATAATCTTGACAACTGAGAATAATTGATTATAATAACCATTAGGACCAAGAAAACTTCTACTTTAACATCTTAATTACTATACCAAACATAATGAATAAGAAACCAAATAGATACTTTTTTTGATGGAATAGTGAACACAACTTTTACAAGAGATACAAATCAAAAACATGCTTAAGATCCTTATTCAAAGAGAAACTACAACATAATTCCAACACCTAGAATACTTCCCTTAATACATATCAGGAATGTTTTTTCTACTTTCCCTTATTCTTTTTCTTTTTTGGTTGAGATGATGATGATGATGAACTCCCCTTGTTTCTTTCAACCCGGCACTTGTCTTCTAAAGACTCTAAAAGTTTCCTATGTTTTTCAGCAGCAAAATAGAGCTCTTCGATAGTGCAATCGGCGATCGCAGGCACATCTTCAACCCTATTCTTGGCCATCAAATCAACATAGTGACTATTCCGTTCACTATTAAAGATCCGTTTAAGATCGTTTTGTTGTTCAGAGTCCTCGACATCTTGTTTTTCTATATGCTTCTCAGCATCTTGTTTCGTCGCATTCATTTTATTTTCATGCTGGAGGGCTTTAAACTGTGCATCGATGCCTTCGAGTATCTTTCTTTGTTGATCAACATAAGTCTGAACAGCATTCGTCAGTTTAGAGACGTCATTCAACCCTGCGTCATGAGCACATTGGGCAATACCAAGGACATTTATGGCCCCACTATTTTCCTTAGAGTGTTCAAGATAATCTTTTTCCACAATCGGTAGTTCCTGCGGGTGCATGGAACTTAGCTGAGCACCTAATTGTGTTAATGTTTCTTCACTCATCCCTTGTAAGCTCTGTAACGCACGATCATACTCAGTGTTACCCTCTTCAGACATTGTTTGTCAAATTAGGTTTTGGGGGAAGGGTTGGAAAAGTTTTTGTTGTTGTTGTTGTTGTGAGGAAGTGTTAGGTTTAAAAGTGAAAAGAAAATAATGGTTGCTTTTAATCACCATAGCGGTTGAAGGCATTGAGTGTAGGAGAATATTGTCAGCTGGAGCTAGTTGCGAGGTTTACTAAAATTAGTATGTGAAGCTTTTACTTGAAACCAAAACAGGATGAATATGGTAAACAATTCAAATATATGGTACAAGTTTTGAATCATAGTTTACAACACATATATAAGTTCATCTATTATGTACACCTACCTATATATGCTCTTTTTTTATTGACCATGCTTATACTGCTTGGTTTTCTTTTGTAATATGTTATGTCTTGGTTTACAATTTACGTACACTAATCCCAACTCAAAATCACTCCATATAAAAAATGCCTTGACTACCTTTACTTTCCTTAAAAGAACTAGTTATACGCACATATTATTTGCTTACGTATAATTGGTTCGTGGGTCGAGGGTAATCGATCGTTCTTTTCCCACGTTCGATAAGGATCCCAAAGTATTACCGGTGTCAAGAGTTGGGATAACACTCAAACTACAAGAAAAAGTAGAACGGGCGACAAGCCACTAATGTCCTCGCCAAAGGCCACAAGACGACCAAAAAAACACGCGATGTTAACTCCTCCGCACGTACTTGTTGTATCTCGAACTTGATTTCACAATATGAATTTCCATGATGACTGTTCGTGGATGATATCCAAATATACTATAAACTAAAGAGTACATTAGATAAATCGTTCTTATGGTTTGTCCAAATTACATCAACCGTTCCTCGCATTTCATATTGCATTTTCACTTTACAAAAATTAACACTAGTCCCTCGGTTTAACTTCCATAAAATCCCTCATTTTCAATAAATTTAAAAGCCCTTTTGAGTACATGGATAAGCTTTATCAACCTTTTAAGTACAAGTTTTTATCCATGATTTACAACATATATATTAATTCAACACCACCAACCTTGTCTACCTTCCATCAAAATAAATTGTCCCATTTTCATTACATTACTCGAATACTTTGCAAGGCTCTTTAAGAAAAGATGATGTTACTAGTTGAAAATCAAGTGATTGTAAGAGCCTTAGGTGTGGTGGCCTAAGGTTAAACTTTTACATTTGTCACGTCAGCGCCATATCAGCTTTAACATTTCACCTTAACTTAACAAAAAAACACTCCTTATCATAACTTACCCAAGTTAAACCTTAACTCAAATATTTTCAAATTCAATCATTAAACTCAAATAAACACTTCATTTATTATAAACATATCATTAATTCTTAAATATATTACAATACGAAATATAAAATAATTAAAAAAATTACAACGAAAAAAAATAACGAAACATAGCAAATACTTATTCATCGTCGTCGCTCTCTTGTTGTTGTTGTCGTTCAAGATGGTTCTACCAAACATGCTCCATAAGGTCCATTTGGAGTTGAGTATGTGTTTCTCGGCCGCATATTTCTTTTGTCTTGCGACGGTGAGTATCACATCTTTCGACCTACATTTGTTGCATCATACTTGCTGACGGATCCACCCATATTTCGTTATAGTCATGTAATGCAAATTTTTTATCTTTCTTGTTTCCTTTTAAAATAAGTATGTTTTTCGTCAGTTATTGACGAGAATGATTTGACGAAAGTTACCCACCGTGGGTACATTCCGTCAGCCAAGTAATACCCATGTTCATACCTACTTCCATTAACCATATAAGGGGCTCTTGGGGCAATATCAGCAAGAACGTCATCGAATAACGGAGAGTTGTCTAAAACATTAGTATCGTTATTCGCCCCCGCCATCCCAAAAATGCATGCCAAATCAATAATCTTGAGAAGCAACAACTTCAAGCATAATTGTTGAGTATTTTTTATCACCCCTACCAAATTTCCCTTGTCAAGCCACCGGACAATTTCTCCATTCCCAGTGCATACATTCAATGCTACCAAGCATTCCAGAAAAACCATGACACTCTTCATGTCGTTGATAAATATTTTGAATGTCGGCCCATGTTGGTTTTCTTAAATACTCCGACATAAACAAATCAATAACGCATTTTTTTAAAATTAGCAAGACAATCACACGAAGTATGCTCACCCATTTGCAAATATTCATCAAACGCATCAGGTGAGGTGCAGTACGCCAATTGGCGTATGGCAGACGTACACTTCAACTCATTCGACCCGTACAATCGGGAGATTGGCTAAAAATTTAAAATGATCTGGAATATTTTCGGAAGTATAAGATTTGATACCTTCGACTATTTGCAGAAATAGTTTCCGGCTCATACGAAATCTTCTTCGAAAATTCCGGTTCGAATACTTACAACCTTCAATGAAATAGTCATTACGCAAACGTTCTTCTGCAAGCTCACGTTCACGATATACATGGTTACGAGTTAAGCGACATTGAGATGCTTCTTGTTTCAATTGTTGATACTGTCTGCCGCCATCATAAATTTGAAGTCGGTTTACATCAACGTCGACCATTGCCGAGGTAATTAAATCAATTTGATTCGGATCCATTGTGAATGAACAAGGTTTTTGTTATAGAGAGGAAGTATATAAACTTGAATTTGAATTATGGAAGTGTGAAAAAAAATGGTGTGTTATTTGGGTATTTATAGAGATAAAAAAATGGTTTTGAAATTGATTTTTTTTCCTAAACTTTATAGCCGTTTAACACGGGGGTAAAATGATTTTTTTTTAAACCTAACGGCTATAATAGCCGTTTGGGGGTGGTTTTGAATTTTTTTTACTCGCTTCAGCCTTAACGTGGCGCTAAACCACTAACATGCCAACGTTAACGTGGCCTTAACGCGAATGGTGATGTGGTTAACGCCCCTTAACGCAACTGCGTTAAGGGTTAACCTCCCTTTAACGGTTATTATACTGTTCGCTCTAAGTAGATTTATATGAAAATGTTTACAATACTATTTTATTACTTATAGTGGAAGTTACTTTTGAGTTGCTAATTTAAATTTTAGTAATTTTTTATTTAGTGTGTTTATATAAAGATGGATTTTGGGGTTCTTTTCCCGACCAGTTAAGCTCCAGATAATGTCTCTTATATATTCAGTATATTCAAACTTACTTATATATTCTTATCAATTACACACGCCGTCATTTATCTAAAATAACCGTAATTGTGCTTACACAATTTCAAGCGGCACCAGATAATGTCACTTCAATCCGCCATAAGCAACACGCGCCAACATTTTCAAATTTAATCAAGCAAAAGACATTATCTAACAAATTAGCCAACAATAACTTAACAATAATTGGTCAATGTTACCCTTACTGGATGGACCGGGTTTGAAAAGATCCGGGTTGAATATGAATGGAAACCGCCAAGATGTGTTACGTGTAAACGGTTTGGTCATCTGCTGCTGATCGTCCTAAATCTGCTCCACCGCTCTTACTCACCTAAACAGAGTGTTACCGATGGTTTCAAACCTGTAAGTAACAAGAATAAGGGTAGGAATCTTTGGTACAAGTGTTCTGGTAAGGAAGTTTTAACAAACCGGTGTGGGGCCTAAGTTTCGATGATCAACCTAAAGCGCCCCTAATCCCAAGCGGTGGATAATTCTAAGATGAAAGCCATTTGAAGTGGCTAGTATGAGTGGGACGACGATTGCTACATCTAACCCGTTTGATGCACTTAATGTGATCGACATCTTGATGAATGTGGTACTCACTTGATATAGTGGATTACGGTTGTTTAATGGAAGCTAAGGAGGTTGGGGTACATTAAGGCGGGAATGTATCACAAGAACCGCTTGTGAGTGATTCAATGGAAGCTAACGAGGTTGGCCATACCACTATTGTTGTGAAAATTGGGGAACTTGAAAAGCTTCTTATGGATGGGAAAGCTACTCTTGTTGATGATGTTGGTAATCCTATTAAAAAGGTTGATTATCCTGGTAAAAATGATCTTCCGTCTACTTCATCTATTAAAAGGGTTAACCCATTCTCTAAGGTGGGAGAGATTGTTGTCTCCGACAGTGATGATGAGGAGGTTGTCAACACCTTTGATGAGTCGAGTAACTTATTTGGTGGTGGTCATGATCGAGAAGATGACTTTGATGACTATGGTTAAGATAACTATGCGGATCAGGTTTACGATCTTCCAAGTAATTTGGATGCCTATTAGACTCCAAGGCCTTGGTAGGAAGTAAATGTTATCTTCATATGAGTCTGATGTTATATTTTGAGTAGTGGTTTATTTTCGTTTTTAGAAAATAGGAAGTATCTTGTTATGTAAGCTTTTTGCCTATGTAACGGGCTGAGATATGGGATTCACCCATATCCTTTGTACTTAAACGTTTTTTGGAGTAATATATTTACCGGGTCATTGACCTTTTACCCAAAAAAATAATTGGTCAATGTATCATCCAAATGCATTAGATTTAAAATCGAACAAATTAGCCAACAAATATTAGGTCAAAACTTAGCTAACTAACATATTGTTATAGTATTATAATCGAGCAAAATTAGGTAAAAAAATCAATAATTTAGGTCAAAACACGATAATTAAATTGGGGAAAACAGATATACTACAGCGTAGAAGTGGCGCAGGTGATGAACAGATGCAAAATTTTGGAAAATTAGCTCAGATTGATGTTTGATTCTTTACAATAGTTTTATATAATGGAAAGTCGCAAAGTTCTTGAATTGAATTAGATGATCATAATACTTTGGAATGTAATATATAAACCTGTTTTTCAAGGTATATTATCCTTTATGTTGTTTATGTATAATTTTATTGTGAACACTATTTTGAAACATTAACTGATGTTTTCTCATCTAAATATAGAATCCATAGCAACTTAATTCTTGAAAATGTCTTAGGATCCTTTTTTTATTATGTCATCAATTGATTCTCTTGAAAATGTTAAATGATTTCAGTATAAGAGCACTCCCATTCGTAACGCGCTAACGCCCGTTAGGGGGCTGTTAACGCCGTTACTGGCGTTATAAGGATGGAAGCGAAGAACAACCACGCCGTTGGTCCCTGGCCGTTGGCTTCGTAACGCGCGTTAAGCGCTAAACCAAAAAAAAATCAAAATTTTTTCAGTTTTAGTCCCTCTAACGGCTACTAGCCGTTAACTTTTTAAAAAAAATCATTTTTAGTCCCTAACGGCTAGAATTTTTAGTCCACTATAAATACACAATCAAAACACCATTTTTATTCACACTTCCACTTCTAAATCCTCTCAATACTCTCAATCTTTCAACTTCAATTAACTGCAAAAAAAAACAATGTCGGGAGGCAACGGCGATACTTTCTTCAATCTTTTCAATGATGGGTGGAATCCCTCAAACCCGGGTTCATCATCTAACCCGAACGCTGGTTCATCTTCAAACCCCAACCCACTAGGCTTTTCAAGCCAAGAAATGTGGAAACAACAACAAACATTACTGTTTTGGCAACAACAAAACCAACAAAACACCTTACTCCAACTTTCAAAACCTTCAATTCACACAACAGTCACAACAATCTCAAACTAAAACACAAGATGTTGCTGAGACACCCACATCTCCGCCAAAAAAAGGAAAAGGTCGTATTAAGCGAAAATCCAAAAAATCCAAAGACCCCGAGCCCGAACCAATTGATTCGATGAGAGGTTGTCGTTACTAATCGTTGGAATTCAAAGAGGAAGCATTACTTGCAAGGTGTTACATAGTGTTTTGAGGATCCAAAAGTTGAAAGTGCCAACCTAGAGATACGTTTTGGTATCGGGTCAGAAATGAGTTCAATAGACTCAACTTTCAACGGCGCATCAAGGACATGATGTCAAGCAAATGGACAACGTTGAACATGATATGCACAAAGTTCAACTCTTGCTACATACGTGCGCAACGGGATCACAAAGCGGTGAAAGTGAGGTGGATGTGATGAAACGGGCAAAGCAATGGTATCATGAGGAAAACAGAGGAGCACTGTTTGGTCTCGATGACGCTTGGGATGTTTTGCGTCATTATAAGAAATAGGAGACGCCGGAACCGGTTGATTTAACCGGCGAAGTCCCAAGCCAAACAAACGAGGCTTTGTTTGGTAATGATGAACAACCACGGCCCATGGGAAAGAAACGTGCTACCAAGAAAGCACGATCCGAGACTACAACAAATCTTGGGGAACAAGCCTTTGGAGGAACGAGCTCGTCGACTTATTTCATCGAAACTATGGCAAATGAGTTTCGTATGAAACGAGAAGTCTCTGAGCGGCGTGATCGGGCCACGCAGAAAAAGAGCTCACACTAACCCGTTGGAAGAGATCAAGTTTTGATGACGTCATCGATGGGCAAGATCCAATGGTCGTGCAAGGTGGATCAATGACGAAAAGATCGAATCATCGCAAAATATAACTTGAAACCTCGCAGAGATCGTATTTCCTTTAATTTATTGTAACGTTTATTTGAAGTGTGTTTTTTTCCGTTGTAATTTTTTTTTTAATCTGATTGTAATATATTTTTAGTTTTAATGAAATGTTTGTTTTAGTTTAATAAATGAAGTGTTTGTTTTAGTTCGGGGTTGAAATTGAAAATATGAAATATTATTGGTGTTATGGTGTTATTGGGATGTTATGGATGAGAGTGTTTTTGGGGATGTTAATGTTAAATGTTAAAGGCGATGTGACGGCGTGGGCGGTGTTATTGGTATTTACACATTATGGATGGAAGTCTTTTAAGTACATATGATCTTCAATGGCCCACTGAAGCTCTTGATGATAAAGTACAAAGTTGTTTTACAGGACAAAGCACCATGTATATATATTACTCTCGTTTGCCTTGATAGTTTTTGGATGGTGCATCCTTAAGATAAATAGATGAAAAATAACGTATAATTGATACGTTATATCTATATAGACAACGCAACACAAAGTTGGCATGCGAGAAAAAAAATCATATACGTTTTGAGTATTTTATGTTTTATTTATAAACGTCATAGGAAATATTTTAGTTACAATATCAAAACTATAAATGCTTGCCGCTAGAATATCTCGTTGTTATGCATGGACACTCGTCTAGTTCAATAAAAAAAAAAGTTAATTACCTTCTATGCAAAATAATATAAACAAGGCCTAATATACATTTGGGCAAATTTGTTGACGTGGATATTTTCTTCGTCCTATGGCTTAGTCAAAGCATGGAAGTCGTAACATTTGGCGAGAATCGTTGCCAAAAGGTCATCCCAGGTTCTAGTTTTTCTTGTAGTGTATTATACAAAGTTACAAACCGTAATAACATTTCACTTGTTCATAAATCCGAAATTTAGGATGCTTCCGAGCTTTTATGAGCACTCATTTTAACTTTTGAATTATTTGATGATGACGTCATCCAAAGACCTCATCACTTTGGTCAAACATAAGTCTACATATATATACAGTACAATCAGTAAACATTCAAACATTAAATTAAATTAAATATATACAAATATTAGAAGTAATTTTACTCACCTAGCAAGGGTTTTAAGTTGGGTGATTTTGGTTAGGATTCTTTCTTTTTGTTATGTGACATATACATCTATTAAAAATTAGCCGGAATACAAGTGGCGGTAAAAGTAAACGGATACCTTTAATTTTCAATATTTAGACAATATAATAAACGAAGGGGTGTTACAAGTCAGTGTTAACGATCCGAGCCGAGTCGAGTTTCAAAATATTCGAGCTAGGCTCGATTAACTATTATTTTCGGCTCGAGCTCGACTTGAGCTCGAATAGATTTTCTTATTCATGCTCGAGCTCGTATATTTTATCACTGTTCGAGCTCGTGCTCGATACTCGTTTAGTTATTTTAGATTTTTTTACTTAAGCTCGAGCTCATTTTTCTTTATACTTAACTTACGCTCGATTATTTTATGCGAGAAAAAAAATCATATATGTTTTGATTATTTTATGTTTTATTTATAAATGTCATAGGAAACATTTTAGCTACAATATCAAAACTATAACTGTTTAATGATAAAATATTCTATTACTATGCACGGGTACTCGTTCAGTTCAATAAAAAAAATTAATTTACTCTTCTATACGTCTTACGTACTGAGGTTTTTTCATTTGTAAACAAATGTCATATTCCATATTTTCTCCCTCCACCTAACAAATGTATCCATTTTCCCTAATTTTAGATAAAAATAAAATAAGTGAATTAAAGACAAGTTTTTGGCATATTATCTTTCTTACTCATAGAAATGTATACATGTGAATTTTTCTCAGTTAAATACGAGTAACTCATTTGTGCTACAAAATAGAGGATGACATTTAAAGGAAAGAATAAAGACTCGTTACTCCATGTACAAGTTTTAAACCGTAATTTACAACATCCAATTTTTCTTTTGTGATATTTTTTATTTGAGATTCAATTCTTTTCCACTATTTTTGCTTCCAAAAATAGTAACAAAACTAATGATGACCGAATTTTATTTTTACCTCGGAACCAAGTTTATAGTTCAACTAGATAAACAATGATATGTTTCTATGGATCAACAAGATATCTTATAATTGTATAAGATTTGAATGAAAAACAAAATAAATAGAGAACACTAATGTAACAAAACATTTCGTTTTAAAGAGTCATTTTGAAAAAGTTTTCACATAGACAGATTCATCACAAAGTGAGATACTCAAAAGAGAAAGTCAAGATATTAATTTAGTTGGTAAAAGTTGTCATCACTATTCCAACCAAAGTATAGTTGATAGCTTATTAAGAATAGAACCATTGTATTAGACAAGTAAATACTTGACACGTGTAAGATATTGTAATAAAGGAATATGTATCTCTTGTATTAAAAGTTATTACTCGTAACATTTTCATAACATTATGTTCCTCCAAATAGAACTAAGGGGTTGTTTGATAAAATAATATGATTTAGCGCTGAATGATGCATGATGCTGAATGAATCAAAAATGTTGAATGAACATGATTCTGAATGAAAATGAACGTTTGATTGGTACCTTGAATGTGCGACGAAATGAACTATTTATTACCTTGAACGTTTGATTAGAAGTCAAAATGTTTTTATAAATTAAGATCAAATGAACTATTTTTCTTTATAAATTTATTAAGTTACATCAATTTTAAATTGTGAGATATTATAAATAAATAGTTAATGCAAAAAAGAAGCATTCTATTCTATACTTGGAAAAAAAATCATAACATATGTAAATTTATTGGGAAATAAAATATAGGAATTAGAATCTGATTCCATTCCATAACATGTTTGGTTGGCAGAAAGAATTCAGAATCTGAATTCAATTCCTTAACGTGTTTGGTTGGCAAATGGAATGGAATGAAATCCTTCACAATCTCATTTCTGTGAAATTCAACATTCCATAGCAAAGTGTGAGGAATGTTTACAATTCCATGGAATTCAGTATGTTTATCACAAAAATCAGTTATTTTTTTATTTGTATTTTTTTTTTATTATTTTTTTTAATAATAATAGCAATTTTATTAAAAACTCATAGGATTACAAAAGATTAGTGGGGAGCCTCGAAACCAACTGAGCCCCCACACCTAAAGCAATGGTAAAACCAATCCTATTATTTTTATTTTTATTTTTTTTTTTAATAATAATAGCAATTTTATTAAAACTCATAGGATTACAAAAGATTAGTGGGGAGCCTCGAAACCAATCGAGCCCTCACACCTATAGCAATGGTAAAACCAATCCTATTAAAGATATGAACTATGCAGCGCCCAATGTCCTGGTCATGGAGAATCGTCGAATACGCTTAAGTAAGGTGATCGCATCTTTCTCAAGTTCTCCAAAAGAAGAAAAAGAGAGGGAGAAACCGATATCCAATATCCGCACATTTAGCATCGTGCTTGACCCGTTTACGCTGTGCAAGATCACCGATCGCCGCCACGTATAAAATCAATCAACCGGATTGCGCCAAAGGCGACGAACCCGTAAGATCAACACATACGTCGCGTCCACTATCCCAAGAGTAGGTAATATGTCGCCGGCCGCAAGGATCCGTCCCCATCTCCAAAAGCCCAATATCCACCTCCTTGCGCGAAATCCCGACCGAGCATATATCAACAAGAACATCGCGCACAAGGTTGTGACGATGTTTAATGCCAACAATACCCGCGACACGATACATACGTGATCCCCTCAGAATATCTCCGTGAAAAACCTTAGAGCAAAGCGTAACACGGTGCACGAACAAAGGAAAAGGGAACACCCAAACGATAACACGAGACACAACGATAAGCCCCGACATTCATAGTTTGTCCCAATCCGGATATCGGAGCCACCCTAAGCCAATCCGAGTGTGATCCTCCTTTAAAGAACTCCATAACGCCATCCGTCGAGGGAAAGATGGAAAGTAGATTCAACATTTTGGGAAACCGACCAAATATATATCGCCAATTTCTTCATAAGTTTGGGGCGTGACCTCGCTAGGGTTACTCAAAAGGTCAATATCCATATTCACATTGAAAGTACATAGAGCATCATCAAAAGGGACCAGCGCTTACAATACCCGAACCATGAAGAAGCTTAGTCCAGAGGCCAAATTGAAGTCTAGAAGCAAGGAAGGCATAGTTCGTGACATCACCGCAATATAAACCAAGTCCCCAAAAGCAAAAGGTAAGGTGGCGAGTCTCCACCGCCACACCAAAACCGTGTCCGAGCGGTGACAATACGCTCCAAAGAAGAGCGAAGTGTCGCATCAAAAGAAACCCGAGCACACTCAAATACCCGGAGAACATATGCGCATAGAAAATAGAGCTTAGAAATACCAAAGACATGTACAGAGTAACAACAACTCGCATTGAGGGTCATTAAGTTTGACAACCTGTCTCCATAAGTTCAATAGTTTTAGCAATTATTACTATTATTATTACATTAATTTTATTATTAATATTATTAATTATTACTATTATTTTAATTTTATTATTAATATTAAAAATTATTATTATTATTATTATTTTAATAATAATAATAATATTATTATTATTATTATTATTATTATCATCAATATTATTATTATTATTATATTAATTTTATTATTAATATTATTAATATTTTAATACTATTATTATTATTATTTAGTTTATCAATTTTAATTTAAAATAAAATTTAAAATATTTTATTATAATTTGTTTTTCGTCATTTTATTTTCTTTCAACCAAACACGCATAAGTTTTTGCAAATTTCAATTCCTTAAGATTCCAAATCCTTAACATTTCAATCCTTTAACATTCCAATTCCTTCACATTCCAATTCCATAGATAGATTCCAATTCCAACAAAAATATTCCGCGAACCAAACGGGGAGAGAGCTTAGGAAGAAGCTTGAAATAGTTCAAAAGAAAAATATGGCATTCAACTTAATGTAGATAAATTTTAATATGCATCTAAAAGTGTAAACAATATAATAGAGTGTCAGATTGTTGACAATTTCTTGAAAGGTTTAGGCTATAATGCAGTTCTACCTCCCTTCACAAGAAAATCATGCCTCCAACACCTTACTTGTCTTTTATTGGTTTGAGCCTGTAGTTGAGAAAAGTAAAGCTAAGTCTAGGGAAGAAGAGCCTAAGATTAGCTTATGCGTAAGACAGGTTTAGGCGTAAGAAAATGCTTAGGCTTAAAGAATTCTATGCGTAAGATCTAGCTTATGCGTAAAACTAGGGTTTTGCCAAAAAATCCTTTACACTTATACCAGTGTAAAAGATATTCAAAGTTGAAGTGTTTTCAGGCTTATCCAAGCAAGAAAACACTGAGTAAACCAATAGCACTGAAGATCAAACGATGAAGAGCTTACGCGTAGACTTTGAATGCTTACGAGTAAAACTAAGGTTTTACTATGCGTAGGAAGTACCAATCTTTACCAAAACTGATTTTTTTTGCCCAAAAGTGTTTCTAAACCTGATTTTTATGATGAAATAGCTTCAATATCACAAAAATAACATAAAAGTATGAAACTTGATGATCCAAAATACTTTTCACTTTACGCGTAGAAAGTACCACACGTTAAACAAGCTCAAAAACAATGCTACACACGTAAAGTTTCAAACTTGATGCAAAAAACTTAAACTTTAACAGTAAATAAACCTAATAGTACAAGAATCTTGAGTTTTAAAGTGTAAAAAATTGAGCTTTTAAGCGAATGAAAGTTTATATACGAGAAACCCACGCGTATAGTTTAAAAAACTTCAAAAACATGAGTTTTTTACCCAACTAGATGGCGAATGATACCACTGTTAGGTTCCCATGTTTGCAACACAAGCATCAATATGTTAGAAATGAGATAAGAAAGATCGGATGAACAAAATCAAACACACACGATATAATATGAAAGAAAGTTTATGCGTGGGATATGAATGAGAGTGAACAACCATCCTTTAAATGAAGGTTTATAACATTATTTATAAGGGAAGGGACTAGGGCAACACTACAAGTCCCCTTCCTTTCTTATGGGCTTGGGCCAAGGCTTATGGGCTTTCTACATAAGCCTTGCCATTAAAACTAACATAAAAGCCTAATTAAACAACCTATTACATATTAATTACAAACACTTGAAATATAGTTTAGGAGTGATTCCAACAAACTCAAAATAAAATAAAATAACCCAATTAAATTCACCCGCCATATTCTTCCCCAAATTAACCCAGATAAACCCTAATTTACCCACTCCCCAATTAACCACAATTAAGGGCAATTCCGTACATTTATCTGACAATTGCTGACATGTGGAATGACATGTCAACAATCCGTGTGCTTTCCTGGCTCCTAGTTGGCTAGAGATACGTGGAGAAGGCAAATCAAGGGTTGTGATGGATTGATGTGTGATGGGAAATGATCTAAGGGTTGTTATAACTCAAGAGAAAGCACAATTTCATTCTTCTGGATCCTTCTCAAGCTTGGAGCTCAGCTATATAAACCCCCTTGATTTCACATTGTATTTGTGTAGAATTTGAGTAAAATTGTTTAGCTTATTTATGTCTTAAATGTTTTCTTATAGTTAAAAGTAGTTTTTGTATTTCAATTCTCAGTTGTAATTAGTGTTTGTTTAATAAAAGTAATTTTTAGCATAAATTCTCATTTGATGTTCATTTCTGTTTTAGTAATTACAAAAGCTTATTAGTTCTTAATCTGAGTATATTAGCTTATTTCATCATCATTTTCAACTTGTTTATTTCCAAAAATAAAAATTACAAAAAAAAAAAGAAGAAGAAAATAATTGAAAAATAAAAAAATAAGCTCAAATATGTTTTAAAGCTGCATTCAGCTTATCTCTCTGTTTCTATAGGCTCATATAAGCTTAAAGTAGCTTATTATGTGCTTATCTTAGCTTCTACTCAACTCGCAATCAAATCGCTTAAAATAGCCCAAAATACCTTTGCATTTGAATTGTGGAAAGCATAGGAAGTGGTCGGTAGGGATTAGCCGGAAGGACTATTACCAGCTTATTCTTTGAATAAGCTGGAGCTTGTAGATGCCCTTAAATGGGGACCTTTGTTTAGTTGAGGTCACATGTGAATTCATTTCTGATTTTTGCTTAATTCTGCATTTTATTGATTCAGTTGTTCAAATCTGTTAAACTTAGCTTAATTTTGTTTAGATTGCTTAATTCAATCTAGTTGTAGCTTATTTCAATTGTTTAGATCATAGTTTAGCTTAGATCATAGTTCTGCATAATTCTTATTTAAACTGTGTGATTCTGCACTTTTGGTGATTAATGTTTTAGGATTGTATTGATCTGCCAATTTGCACCCATTAGTGATAATTTGATTGTTGTAAGTTGGATTAAGGGCTGTAATGATCTGGATTAGTGTAGTTGTTTGTTAAAAATCAAAACAGTTGCATAAAGGTGTGTTTGGATCAATAAATTTAACTGAGTTAAGGGGTTGTATTGTGGTAGTTTACTGTTGCATTAGACTTATTTAGGTTCATTTAGTTAGTTTTGATCATAAAATTGCATCTTAGTTCATTACAAAGTCAAAATTATTTTTAAACTGTCCTTAGTTTAATCTCAGTAGGAAATAACTTAGCATAACTTGCATTTAGGTTTAGAATTAGCTAATAGAGTTAAAATTAGTCTTATCACACCTTAAAACATCATTGATAATTAGTTTAATTGAATTAAAGTTCATATAAGTCAAAATCAATTTCTGTCAAAAAGTCAATTTAGCCACAAAGGTTCTAAACAGCTGTTACTTTTGTATTTCTAGAATTCTCATTTTGAGTCCAATCTAAGTGAAATTCTGGATTTAACAAACTCATTGGTGGTTATCATCATAGTATTTTTAGTATAATTTTGCAAATTTTCTAAATCAACTAAATAGGTGTTTAAAGTCTTGTTGCTTTTACAAAGGTGTCATGTGCATAAACTCAAAGATTCATCGAGTTTATTACAGCTTTTTTTAAGCTTCACAAGAGTTCATTACAGCTCCTTATAAGCTAAAAATTGGTTTAAAAGTCCTTTACTAGGTGTATTCTAAGTTCCAACTTCTGGATTTCTTATTAAACTTATTTCCTAGCCTCTAATTAAGCTGAAACTTGGCTCATTAGGACTGATTTGGAACTTGCTAATTGGATTATGATTTTAGTTTTTTGGTTTGTAATTTGGTGCTTAATTGGTTTTTGTTAGTTGCATTAGGTTACATTCGTTTGGTTTTAGCTTTATCTAGCTTGTTATAGCTTCTAGTAATCATTTGTAGCTTCTAGCTTATTTCCTCATTGCTTAATTTCATCAGTTAGTATACAAGTAGCTTATCCTGCATTCAAAATTTGAATTTGATAATTTTCATATATTCATAATTATATTTAGATATTTTCGTAATTTTCATAATTTTACGTAGCTTTTACTATTTTTCGCATTTAAAACAATTTTAGCACTTTTTAAATAGATTTTAATTAAAATAAATCGAAAAGGTTAAGAAAAATACAAAAATAATTTTCTTAGATTGAGAAAAATCAAAAAGACATAACAAATATTTTTTCAAATTTTTCCTAGTTTAAATTATACAAATCCAGTTTTGAAAATTATTTTTAGTTAGTTAAGATTTTTGAAAATAGTTTTGTAATTTTCTCATAAGTTTTCATAATTTGTAGCATTTTACATCTATTTTAAAAATGAAAAATTAGTTTTTAATTCAAATAAAATCAAGAAAAATCATAAAAATTAGTTTTAAAATTTAGATAATCTTTAAATCATATTTTTAGTTGTAGAAAATTATTAGATCACTTTTAGGGGTTAAATTAGATTAGTTTGCATTTTATTTACGTTTTAGGTTAAATCGTATTTTACGTTTTAGATTTAATTTGCGTAATTAGTTGTAATTCCTTGATTGCATTTTTTTAGTAGATTTAAGTGCTTTCCATTGCTTTTCCTTGCCCCGTAGTTTAGAAATCACCAAAATTCCCTATTTCCTATTCAAATCCCGAATTATGCGACGTAAGTTGAAAATTCCATTCATCTCTCGCTAGGAACGATCTCGGTGCTCAAATATAATACATTTGAGTTACCAAATACTACAAAACTTCTATAATTGGTTTTTCCTAAATCACGTACCTTTTAGCAATTCAAGAAATACATGATATTAAGAACTAGGAACAAAACCCAAACCCCTAAATTAGGGTTTATAAACTTTCGACCCTTTTAAAAGTCGACAACCAAGAATCCCACAAACACAATTGTATTTGTTCTTCGTTCTTGTACACACGTACTAATATCGATTTGATGTGAAAAGCTAGGTTCTTGAATCACACATAAAACCAAACACTTGTATCTTTGAGTTGGAAAATCGAATCCCTATGGAGAGGAGGTATGATCGGCCACACCAAGAGGAGAGGAGAGCGAAGAAATTAGGTTTCTAGGTGATCCAAGATTATATATATGAATACAAGGGTTTGTATTATAGGTATCTAATAACTGGTGATCAAGTAAAGCTCTCCTTGGGCTTTTGAAACCCACGACCGGCCATAAGGACCCAAGAGGGGTTCTAGATCCCTCTTGTTCACTAATTTCATCTCTAGTCCTTTTATTTTACATTTAACGACCGTTAGTCTAAACTCGTTAAATATTAACTATCATTAAGTATTTATTTCGTGACAAATAATTAATAATAATAACATTTATATATTAATTATTTTAACATCAGTTCTCAAACGTAATGTGTGCAATCTCGAAGTCTCGAGTTCGAGTCCAGTCATACGCATATTAAAAATATCCACAAACCTTTCAAGAAAACCTTAACTTCGGATTGAATTTTAATTGTGCAAAACTTTAACCAAAACGATTTACCACTTAATGAGGCCTTTAATTATGTAAAGAAGACATATTAACTTGAGTTTATAAATTTGAAACACGTATAGGGGACATGAGAAGTGAAACTGAGTAGTTAGACGAGTTTTAATATAATTCTGTGACGTAATAACCATATAGTCGACCAAATAAACTTGGAAACCGTGTTTTAAAAATCATTGGTTATTATAATTTGAAATTTGATATTAGTATTAGCTAGCTTTAGAAAATCATAAGAATAATACAAAGATGAACAACGTTACTAAACTTAAAATACAATCTTTCTTTTTTCTTTTCTTTTTTTTAAGGTTATAAAAATTAATAAGATACTTTCACGAATGATTAATTGTGAATAACCAACCTCTAAACGACCCAATGTCACCAACGAAACAGGCTCTTAGCCGGTTCTTTCAACATGAAATATATATATACAAGCCTAAGGCCCGCCTGATGGGCGGCTAGTTTTAAGTCTTATTATAAATTATAAAAATATATTACAAAGATGATTTAAATATAAACTCTGTAATTGATATAATGTTGAAAGATAAATTAAGGCAATATGTTATTCGTAAATAAACCGAAATGAGCCTAAATAACCTTGGGTGTATTGTTTAAAAGTTAAAAAGCTAAAATAAATAATGAAAAACTTATAGTCTATGAAGGACTTGTTTATACACAACGTTTATTTACTAAGTTAAATATTTAGCATTTTATATTCCAAACATATTAAAAAATAACTCAAAAAGATGTTTCTTCTTAATGGTCTACTTGTTATCACATTTCAAAAGTAAGAGGTCCGGGTATGGGACTCTAAAAGTTGATGCGGCGTGATCATCAGAATCCGGTATAAGCATGACATTCGGTAATTCCACAATCGCCTCACCATCATTCCTCCCGCCCAGTTTACCGTCGCCAATATCTAATATCCATTATGCAAGTTCGTGTAATTAGTTGAATGCAATTTCTTTAATGAATGAGGTTTGGATACATGATGTATTGTGGTTATATTATTGCTTTCTCATGTAATGTTTGTAGATTTGTGGTTATCTCTTATTTTATAACTTATCGATATATACCAAACATCATAGTGATTAAACCCTATTATAAAGTTGTCTATGTTTGTATGTAACAGAGTGATGTATGTACATGATAGTTGCAGGTTATAGACTAAATTAAGTTGTAGTGAGAATGAAATCATAGCAAGAACACATAAAAGTACCGGTTGAACAAAACATCTTTAGAGGTTAGTTGATGAAAAAAAATTTGAGTTAATCAACTATACATATAGTTTACTGAAACAAATTGTTAAGCTACTAATTCTTTCATTATTCTCAACTTTAATTGAATATGGAATCAAACTTGAAACTTTTAACTTCTTCACTCTTTTTTGAATTCATAGTCAACTTCGCCTTGCAAAGGATCTTCCGAGTTAAAATCTTCTCCAGGAATGATCCCGTCCAACGATATACCAACAATCGTTTTTCGTCCATTTTCTTGAACCTTGTCATCTTTCATTAAGTCTGAACTCTTTTATCCAAAACAGAAACCTCGGTAGTCAACTTAGTAACTTCGGAATCACCATGGAGTTCATTGAAGCATCGAGTGGATCCATTTCATCTTCATCCATAGCATCACCATTCGCAAAATTCTTTATTCTTTTTCACATCTTCATCAACATCCATGTCACCGTCTCGCAATTTATACAATTGCGGTTTCTCCACACTATCCTCCTTCACCTAGACGCCTTACGTTCTAACATGAAGAAAGGTTTTTTGCATCTATTGGCAACAAAAGACAAAGTTAATGAAATTTTGTTAGCCAAGAATATTTGTTATGCATTTGTATTGGGATCAAAGCCCGCATCTAGAACCATCCATGTATCTATATTTATTGTACCGTATTATGATCAAGTAACATACACACTTTCACAATTGACATGGTATCTGCCAAATATTACGATCCATAAAACAAAACCCTACACCGCCGTCTCATATACACCAAAACTCACGCCCTTTTTCTTTTCTACTTTCGTGTTTCGTGTGTGTTGGTGATTTGTGCTAAGGTCACAAATCCACATACTATTGTTACTGTGGTGATTCGTGCTTAGGTCGGCCTGATTCATCCTATCATTCTCTTTAACGTTTATGTATTATGGGATAGGATCGAATTCTTTGTGGTTTAAACCCTAACGCTTCAGTTATGGTTTTCTTGGTATGCTCGCTGGTTTATTGGTACTTGGTTGGGGTGATTTGGTTCGGTAGGTTGAGGGTTTAAGAGGGATGGAAAAAGGTTTCTTCAACAAGAATAGTGCTCGTAAGGGCACTAGAGATGTGGGTCTTCTACTAGTTTGGCCGATCAAACTAGTGGTTCGCAAACTACTGATGCACCATTTAACTTGGCCGATCAAGTTGGGGTGCAAAAGGATGATGAATTTGATGCACGGTTGAATACGAAATGATGATGGAGTACTGGTCGAACGAGAGTCTTGTTGATCATATTGAATGTGATGAGGTAATGATAACGTGACTAAGGTTAAGGATAAGGTTGTTTTGGATGATTTGGAGCAAAGCCATGATACACCGCCTCGATTCGCCTCTAATGTTTCAAAACGCCTAATGTGGAGCAATTGATTGCTAATGCGCATAAGAACTTTGATGAAGCAATGAATAAAATTGACTGTGATATTGCTAAGATGGCTTCATCTTCTGATGTGAACAATTCGAGTGGTATTGGGCTTCAATCTAAGTCGAATGGTACTAAAGTTTATTCAGCAAATACTCCTCCGTCGAGTTTTGATGTGGCTATGCAATCCCAGATGTATGGTACTAATCATAGTGTTACTTCTGATCCTAATGCACCTAAGGTTGTTACTACTAGTGGTAATGGAGTTAAGTTGGTTTCTTACGCGGGTGTTGCTTCTAATGAATCCCGAAACACATGTCTAATTTTCGGAGGTTAGAATGCAAAAGAAGGATGATGTTGACCTTCATTCCCAATGAAAGTGGTGGAAGAGGTGAACATGAGGTTTGAGAATACTCTTACGGATACTTCCTTGGTCAACGCCTTGCTTTTCCGTTGTTGACTATTATGTTCGCAATACGTGGGCTAAGTATGGTTTACAAAAGGTTATGATGAACGCTAAGGATTCTTCTTCTTCAAGTTTAATTCAAAAAGGCGTTGATGATGTTCTTGATAATGATCCTTGGTTGATTCGTAATGTTCCTATTATTCTTAAACCATGGACATTGAACACCAACTTGCTTAAAGAGGATTTGACTAACATTCGGTGTGGGTTAAATTCCATGATGTTCCTTTAGCTATGTTTTCTCGATGATGGGCTCGGTCTTCTTTCTACATTGATTGAATACGCCCAAAAGGTTAGATGCTTTTACTAGTCAAATGTGCAAAGAATCTTGGGGCCGTAGTAGTTTTGCTAGGTGTATGATTGAAGTGAAGTCGGATGAGGTTCTTAGGGACGACCTCACCGTCGAGATTCCTTTACTTGATGGTGCGGGTTCGACTATTGAGAAGATCCGTGTTGAATATGAATGGAAACCGCCTAGATGTGAGAAATGTCGGGTATTTGGACATACTTTGGTGGATTGTCCTAAGGTTGTGATTCCATTGCTCAACCTCATAAGAACGTAAGTGATGGTTTTCGATCATTAACAATAAGAAGAAGGAAAGCAAGTTGGGCGAATCCGGTCGAGGAGGTTCTACTAAATCTGGTGGGCAAGCATTTTGAATATCGCCCAAAAGCCTCCTCCCGAACCCAAGAAAGTAAATGTGGATAAGACGATGGCTTCTAATGTGGCTAAGTACGAGTGGAACCGGGATCACTACGCCTAATCAAGATGATGCTCTTAATATGGACGATACTGAGATGTGGATACCGGTCGTACAATGGAGGTTAATGAGGATGAGTTGATTAAGATCGGTTCTACATCACATGTTCCGCTGTGGTGATTCAATGGGAACAATAGATGTTGGTTCTACACCCATAGTTGAGAAAATTGGTAAGCTTGAAAACTAATTATTGATGGGAAAGCTACTCTTGTGGATGATGATGGTCAACCTGTTCGCGTACCTCTTCTACTAAGAGAGCTAACCCTTTTTTCAAAGTGGGAGAGATTGAGGTGTCGATTCGAAGATGAGGTTGTTGCTAACCCATTTGATGAGTCGCTAATATATTTGGTGGTGGCCAAGAGTTTGAAGATGACTATCTTCGAAGCGAGTTCGTGATCTTCCCGAATTTGGATGCCTTTAATGCCATGTATGGCACAAAGTTTCAAAGTCCTAGGAAGTAATCTTATTTCGTTGTGTCATTTGTTATCATTTGAGTAGTGGTTTGTTTTCTTGTTTAGAAAATAGGAAGTATCTTGTTATGTAAGCTATATGCCCGTGTATCGGTCGATATATGGGATTTCACTCATATACATTGTACTTAAACGTTTATTTGGTTAATATATTTACCAGTGCGGATTACTCCCTTACAAAAAAAAAAAAAAAAAAAAAAAAATCGTGCTTAGGTCACAATCCGTGTTCTTATTTTACACATGCCCTTCATTCCATACAACTCATACCAATAACCTACTAAACCCTAACATCAAAATGACTGTGATACCCCTCTTCAAACCGTACTACATCGCCATACAAACTCTCATTGGTTACACATCACCATCTTCTCACACGGTTTCCTATTAAACTCGATCTTGATAATTGGAACTATGCATCATGGGCTTATTTTTTGAAAAACTATGCAATGGCTATGATGTTTCAAAATACATTCATGGTTTCCCACTTGATGCTTTCTTGGAGGAATAGAAGGTCTACAACCTTGTGCTTTCTTGGATTTTACTACTCTTTCGGATGACCTTCGAGCTCGGTTGAGTGCGTGGAACAACGATCGCCAAGGATGCGTGGCTCTTATATATAGTGACATTGTTCAAGACAACAAAGATCTCGTACCATTTCGTTGAAGGCGGAGCTGTGTTCACTTAAGCTCGGTGATTTAACCATCGACGCATACTTTTGAAAAAATCGAGTCGATTGCCACTATTCTCACTAGTCTTGCATCTCCGTTAGTAATGAAGACGTTGTTATGTTTGCTCTTGAAGGCCTACCGGACAAGTATGACAATGTGTGTGTATCATGCATCATCGGGACACATTTCGACCTTAAAACCGCACGCTCGATGCTAACTACCAAAGAGATGCCTAAAATCCAAGATTCAATCACTACCGATTGACTCCTCATCTTCTTCTCCAGTGGTACTTATGGCTAAATCGGTACTTCTAGTCGACCATCTAATCCTCAAGTTAAGTCGTGGTGCCCATGTTAGGTATGTGTCGGTTTGGTGAGGGTTGTAAGTTGGTTCATGATGCGAATGTGAAAACTAGTCATACTAATAGTGTTGAGACGAAGGGAACCATCTTGAAGAATTGTTGTTTAAAATTGTTAGGTCGCTTAGGGTTGACCGTCATGTGGAGAACTTGAATGGGAATCTTGCAATGAAAACTTTTTTTGAACGGCAATGGAAATATATAACTAAAGGAGACAAAACTAGCAAGGCGCTAGATGCCCCAACACAAAAACAAAAGTCTATAAAAACAACAAAAACCATGCAATGTAAACTAAGCTATCTAATATCTCTAGGGGTGTTGATATGTTCGGTTATCGGTTTTTCGGTTAGTTTGCTTGATTAATTCGGTTAAAATTTATTTTAGGTCAACTGAACCGAACCGAACCAAATTCAAATTCGGTTTTCGGTTCGGTTCGGTTCGGTTGAATTCTAATTCGGTTCGGTTCTTGGGTTGACCCGAATAACTGGAATTTCACTATTTAAAAAAAAATAAATAATAACTAAATAGATATTTAGCAAAAAAATATATTTCAAGCATAAAAAGTGTTTTATTTAACCTTTTAATAGTATTTAGTTATATATAAATATACATAAAAATATATAAACATAAAAAAATATATATATATTTATATAAATTCGGTTTTCGGTTCAAACTACCAAACCCATATCCAACCCGAGAACCGAATTAGTAGTTCGGTTAGGTTTGGTTTTAGCAAATTCGGTTCAGTTATTAGTTCGGATCAGTTATTTTCGGTTCGGTTCGGTTTCGATTTTCGGTTTATTCAGTCTTTTCGATTTTTTCACTCACCCCTAATATCTCCCATGCGAATCCAACTGCTTTATATACCCACACTGGACCAGGCCGAATTTCTACATCTACTGTCCACACTATTAGCCCAATCTCCTCTAGTGGACCACCCCTCCAAATACACACAAGCATAAAGTTAGTCGGGCTTGTCGGGGTCGGGAGTCGGTTTGTGTTTGCCGGCTTGTCGGGATTCGGGCTTGTCGGGATTCGGGTCAGGCCGGGTCGGGATCGGCCCGATGCTCAGCCCTATGTGGGAGTATCTTTTCTAATATAATTGTTTTAAGTTATTAAGATTTTAGTAATAATAGATTCAAATATTACTAAAAGCAACGGTATTATGTAGATGGAAATATTATATTGTAGTTTAGAGGTATAGCCAACATGTTTGACCGTCTTTTCTTGTTTTGTCGGTAATTTAGGTAGCGATAATTTTTTTTTCTTTTATACATGTGTAGCGTTTGCCATTTGGTGTGTGGCTTTTAAACATGTAACCTTACAAATTTGATATCACCATAATAAGATTATCTTGTACTATCAATTTGCATAAATATTTAAGCATTATTCAAAGCTATTTGTTTGGGGTACAAATAATTACGCTAAAGATAACAATGCTATCTAATTTTTGTGATTCCAATAAACTTACATAACATTATTTATATACTGGACAAAGAGCTATACAATATATATTAAGTTTTAAAAGACGATTCATATATGCTAGTCCCTTAAATGGTGCAAGATCAACATTTTTTTAAATAACATTATACCAATGACAAAGTATATGTGTCAAAGCAAAATAAACAACAAAAAGCTACAATTTGTATCTCATTTTTCCAAATTTGTCATGGGGGTTCCAAAACTACTTCATCATTTCTCATAAAATTTCAAGGTTATAAATAGCGCGATGCGTGACGTGGCGGCATGATCAAGCCTCACGCCTTTGTGGCCAAGGCGAAGTTTTTGCATTTATAAGGCGGCCCAAAATATGAAAATATTTATATATTCATATCATAATTCATATATATCGAGTTTACAAAAACATGTGGCATAAGGCGGTGAGGCGGCATGGCATGGCGGCATGACCAAGCCTCACGCTTTTGCGAGCCTTTTAGAACAGTGTATAATTTTGTCAAATATGAAACCTAGTTCGACCCGGGTGGTTTAACCGGTTGAACCGTTCCGGTCAAAAACCAAGTCAACCCAACAGGTTGGGTCGAAAACAAGTCACATTAAACCAGATCAACCTGCCGGGTTTGAAGCGTCCCGGGTCAACTCGGTTTTCGATGTGTCTTATTAGTTTCATTTTGAAATATATGTCTTCAACATTTCGCTTTTAGTTACAACTTTTCACTTTTTACTTTTGGTTTTTCCTTTATATATAGTAATAGCAGGTACCGAGCGTTTATTGGGTACCACGTGACGATTTAGGAGAAATAGATCTCGATGAGATCGATTCACCGGTTGTATTGGTTTCAACAGTCCTCTCGGTTCATTTTCGGATGGCTTTAATTGGTTAGCCGAACCGGTGGCGACACCGGTTCCTAGTTGAACACGTTGGTCCGTTCCGGTTTTCAAAACTATATGTACCATCAGCTTGTTAGTTTGTATGAAATTTTGTGTGTTTTATTAATTTGTATAATGTGTATAATAACATGTACTTTTTATTTTAGAGTGTTTTAAAAACAACATTAATTAGTGTGTTTAATTATTTTATATTTTGGATCATGTTATAGCTTCTTAAATTGTACGTTATGAAAATTTTATTGTACTTTTTAGTAAGAGGTGTTTTAATTGATTGTTTTTAATTTGGTAGATGTGCTTTTAATTAGTTGTACAATGTGAATAAATTATTGTACTTTTAAATAATGAGGTGTTTTAATAAGAATATTAATGACATTATGCATTTCTCTCTCCATTGACCAATTTCAACTTTTTAACAATTCAACAATTTACCTTTGACTGTTTTTCTATTATATATAGTATAGATATAGATTAGGAAACTTTCACATTTTGGTATCCTCATTCCATTGTGGTGAGACCCATAACCAACCAAACAACATTAATGACTTTCAAATTCATAAACCACCCATACCCATACACCTCAACCAAACGGGTTCTTAGGGGGTGCTTGGTTGGGGGTAATGGGGGGTGGGGAATGGCAAAGATGATGATTAAAGATGTCTGGTTAGAACTAGGGAATGCAATCATTGTTTAGTATTGGGTAATGGGGCATTACCCAGTAAATTGGGAGGTATGGTAATTATTACCCACCACCACCACCAGCCGCCACAACAAGCAGTAGCCGCCACCACCACCACCACCATTAGCAGCCACCACCACCACCAGCCATCACCACCACCACCACCACCACCAGTCACCACCACCAGCTACTACCACCACCAGCATCCACCACAACATCCACCACCACCACCACCACCTGCAGCCACCACCATTAGCAGCCACCACCACCAGCCATCACCACCACCACCAGCCACCACCACCACTCAGAGCCACCACCACCACCTACTACCACCACCAGCATCCACCACCACCACCAGCCACTACCACCACCAGCAGCCACCACCATTAGCAGCTACCACCACTAGCAGCCACCACCACCACCAGCCATCACCACCACCATCTACCACCACCACTAGTCACCACCACCAGTAGCCACCACCACCAGCATCCACCACAACATCCACCACCACCACCACCTGCAGCCACCACCATTAGCAGCCACCACCACCAGCCATCACCACCACCACCAGCCACCACCACCACCAGTAGCCACCACCACCAGCTACTACCACCACCAGCATCCACCACCACCACCACACCACCACCACCACCAGCCACGCGGCCACCACCATTAGCGCCACCACCACCATTACGCCCACCACCACACCACCATCACCACCACCATCTACCAGCCACCATCGCCACCAAAAGCAGCCACCACCACCACCAGCAACTACCACCACCACCACCAACCACCACCACCACCACCACTATCAGCCACCACCACCACTTTGGAGGTTAATGTGTTTTTCTTAAACCAAGCACTATCAATGATAATGATAATCTTCATTCCATTCCTTTGCATTCCCTTTGCATTCTCATTGCCTTTCCCTTTCCCATTCCCTATTTTGAACCAAGCGCACCCTTACTTTCTTCAAAGTTCAACAAACTGCAATACATCAAGACCATCCACTCTCTTGTTTGAGAATCATATTGATAAATATATCGTGTTTCCAAAATTTGAAGTTGTACAAGCACATAGTCAAATATTTGAACGGTTGTCTTATTGTAATTATATGCATGTTTTGGCATAACTTTTGACGCCACAAATCAATAATAATTCATTGATGAGGCCTATTCAACTACTAATTTTGTCAAGTCCATCAATAACGAAGAGTTAGGGTCCGTTTGGTTTGTAGACGGGTTTAGGATTAAGATTTGGATTTGGATTTGAAATTGGGTTAGGATTTGGATTTGGATTTAATGTAAGAGAGAGAAAATATAAAAGTTATTTGTTTTATGTATTGAAATATAATTAAAATTGAGATTTATAATTAATTAAAAATTAGAATATACATATATAAATTAGTGATGGCCCACAAATTATCAATAATTATATGAAAAAGATGCATAAGGACAAAAAGGAAAGAGAAAAAGAGAATAAAAAACGTAAATAAATATAGATGGAGAGAGAAAATCATGCTATTAAGTAAGGTTTGTTGTATTCCTTGTGAGAAGGGTGTCAACCCAATCTTTTTTTAAACCAAACAATTAAATACTACTTTCATCCTAATCCTTTGATCTAAAACCCCCACACCAAACGCTTCCTTAGTATAAAGACAAATCCAAATACTAACTCATTTTAAATATGAATTTGATCAAGGACATAGATACTTATGTATAAAATGTATGCGTAAAGAAATACGCCCAACTACCAAATCGCTACATGTTTCACGATTAGATTGAAGTCATATCGAATGTCGAATTGTGTTTTTGAAATTAATGATTTTGCTAAAAATAACCTTTTAATATTATGTCTAGACGGGTAAATCTATAATATTTTCTGAAATTGAGTTTATCTGAGAAAATCGAGTCACTCCAAAATACGCATCATAACTGCGGTTACTATTTTTGTCCATTTCCCTATTCATAAAATTTATACAAAAACATACATAATCTTGCCGGGTCTGGTCACATTTTACCATAAGGTTTATTAAAGATTAACAAGTCCATTGAAGGATTTGAAGATAGTTAATTATCAAGTTTTGATGAAACAAAAAAGTTCTTCCTGCGATTTTGTTCACTCAATCTGGTTCCACATTTAAGGTTACATCATTACGATAACAACATATATAACGAGTTATGACCAAATTACTTACCTCAAAAGGTGGCTAATCTATCAAGAAGTGCCAACACGAAATCACTTAATTCCAAAATAAGAATCGCTTTTAATACTTAGCATTTCATCAACGCACAACAAAGGAAAGGGTTTAACACTACCCATATATAAGTCCATAATACTTCTTAACATCCATATGATCATTTATCATGATTATATGAAAAACAGTGTCATTAATTGAAGAACTTAATCTTTTAACATCATTACCTCATCACAAATTGACTTACATGAACCTTAATCTCAATATGCAAATTAACTTGATTTAAGCATACTTACCTTGTAGAGATAATGGCTAGAGACTTATTTCTTGCAATGAAACAACAATTTACACCAAATTGATTACTATAGATTTATTGTTCTTCCGTCATTTTTTCTTTCTCACGTCACACACATAAACTAAATTGTGGAATGTTGTGGAATGTGGTGAGGATTTGTCTATAAAATCTGGTACAACTTTGTCAATGTGGCACTTTTAGTTCCTCAACATCTATATCAAATATACGCATACTTCGCTTTTAGTTTGACTTTCAACTTAAGCTTCGTTGACTAACAAATTATAATAAGTTTTTAAACCTATAAATATTTTAGTCAAACTAGTACAATGACATTTTAACAATAAAATACCTCGACGGATTTCGGGGTGGAACATTTTTCCACCGTGCATGAGTGGTTTATCTAATAATGGTATTTATTTATCGATGGTTATCATAAGTTTGGTGGTGGGGATGTGCTGCAATTCGGTGATGCGAGTTGTGAATTTTTATTTGATACTGAAAAAACTTTATCGGTCAAAGATGATATTACGCTATATTGGTGATTTTAGTTTCCGATTGATATTGTTTAACACTTCTGGTGTTGACATTGATTATGTTAGTGATATTGATGATGATAAGTTTTTTAGTTGTAATTGTTGTATTAACTAGTCCAATATTCTATGTATATTGTTGTATGACGCATTTAAAATAATAAGGTGAATAATACTGAATTGAAGTTGACTTGTCATAAGGGCAATGGCAATGGCTTCGGCATGGGCTTGGTTTGGCCCGATGCCGAGCGGCAGCACCAGCGCAACAAATTTGGCATGGCTCGGTTTGGAAGGTGCACGACAATATTTGCCGATTTGGTATGGAGAGGTGAGGCAAAATGTAGCCGTTGGCAACGGCTAGAAATGTAGCCGTTTGAATCATTTTCAAAAAAATATATATATATCCCCTATAAATATCCACTTTAATGACCATTTTCAAATAACATTTTATACATCTTCTTCTTCTAACTATCATTCTTTTAAAAAAGATGGATGCAAAGAAATCAAAAAGTGTTTCAACCTCATCCAAAGGTCGTGGACGAAGCTCTCGATCACAACCCGTTCGTCCGCAAGTTCAATCACAAAACCCGCTCACTTTTATTTGTTATACTATGTATTAGGCGATTCTCAAAATGATGGAGATGTTCAAGAAGTCCAAAAAAAAAAACATCGACAAAAGTGGAGAAAAAAATTTGGACGACAAACGAAGAGGTGGCTTTGGCAAAAGCGTGGGTTCATATCTCCTCATGTTGAAAAGTCGGTCATGAACAAAATAGAGATAGTTTTTGGAAAAGAATTCTAGAGAATTTCAAGGATAACGTGAAAGATACTACTCGAAGTCACCATAGCTTGAACACAAAGTGCAAAATATGAATGCCGCCATGAATGTCTTTAACGGGCTATTCATCCAACAAGTAATTTTTAAACTCTATATACTTGTATTAATTTATATGCTTGTATTAATTTATATACTTGTATTAATTGTAGAAACGTCTTCGTGAGAGTGGGTGTAGCGATGTTAACATCATGAAAAATTCCTTGGCCGATTATGATAAGAAAACAAAGGGCAAGACTTTTAGTCATATTGAAGCAAGGGAGGTTGTTTGGCTAGAAGACAAATGGTTGAAACAACCATGTGTGGGTCAAGCATCTTCGGCAAATTCCGACAAATGAAAAAAGTCGTCGGAATCTAGCTACTACGAGACGGGAAGCAATGACAATGTTGAGAGAATGACAACACAACTCCTACACGGAAAAGAAAAGGCAAGAAGACCGATACCGAGTCATCGATAAAGGAAAGTGTTGCTGCGAGCTTCGACACCTACACGGTAAGGAAAACACAAATATTGGAAACGATAATGGAGAAAAAGCTTGCAAAGGATGAACTGGCCGAAAAGTTGTTGGCGGCACAAATCCGTAATGTTGAAGAAAATGCTTTTTTTCGGGCGATGAAGTTCTATAACCAACCGAACGATCACATAACTGATCCGACAATGCGAGAGATCACTATTGCCAAAAAAACGTGAGCTCGCGGAGAAATATGGATGGCCGTCCAATTTTTAGATATGTATTCTCGATGATTAGTGATTTCCTTTTTTAAAGTATTATGTATTTTTTTTTTATTATTAATGAAATATTATGTTTTTATTAAATTGTTTAATATAATTATGAATATAAAAAAAATTATGTGAGATATAAAATCATGGTTGCCATTAGAAAAGTATGGTGAGGCATGTGAGAGGCATGGGATGAGATGACATAATATTATTGGTGGGTGGTGAGGTATAAGAGAGGTATCAGATCATGCTGCCACCACCCTAAACTTATAGGGACCAAAGAAACCCTGAAACCCTGATTTTAATAAGTCTGTTGGTTTGTGTTGTATATTTATGGATCTTGACTTGTACCAAAGGCTTTGTGTCTGAGTGGTACTCTTTAATGTGTGAAAAGCTTTCCAATCAATTGATTGCGGGATCAAGTCCTACTTAAGACATGTGAGATAGTTTGTGTTTTAAATATAGTAAGATAATTAGTTGTGGTTCGAAGAAAATATATTATATATCGTGATTAGTCTTATTTTTTCTCAATCAACCGCTCGATAAAATAGAATTTTTTTTTTATGAAGTTTGGGGGGGTTTTACCCACGGTTAAAGTCTTGCAAGAGACAAAAAATCTAGGTTTTCCTCCTAGTGCGAAGGCGTGAGTTCTAGGGGTTTCCCTTCGTGGGTCTCTCCAAGTGGTTCGGGTCCCGAGGCATGCCTGTTTGGATGATTTAACTCGGGGGTCAGATTTCAAGTGTGGAGGCGTTTTAAAAAAAGTCAACGTTTTATTTACTCAATTAGGCTCAATAAGGAATGACACAGTACTGTACTCATGCAACACTTTTTGTCCATAATTTTTTTTGTAAATAACCGCCATTTTTCAAATTTTTCTGTAAATAGTTACCGTTTTTCAGATATGATTCTAATTTTTTGAGTATGATGTTAGGCCTGCTTTCTTTTTTAGATGTTTTTGTTTTTTACACGTTTGACCCGTTACGAATAAAATCATAACCCGTAGTGGCCATCAATAAGTAAATGGGTCAAATAGCCGCCTCTAATCAGTCGCTTTTTCCTGGTTTTAACTTCACATATTGTTACCAGGAAACACTATTTGCCATGCTTGTAGAGATAACAGAACGAGCAATGGCTCACTGTGACAAGAAAGATGTTCTAATTGTTGGTGGTGTTGAGTGCAATGAACGATTACAAGGGATGATGAGAGTTATGTGTGGTGAAAGGGGTGGAAAGCTGTTTGCAACTAATGACAGGTATTACATTGACAACGGGGCCATGATCGCTTACACATGTCTTCTTGCTTATGCTCATGGAAGTACAACTCCACTTGAGAAGTCATCCTTCACTCAGAGGTTCAAAACAAATGAGGTGTGGGCTGTTTTGAGAGATGAACATGAATCATAAATCAAGTCCGCATAGCGCGTCAATGTTGGTCTTCTAGTGTGTTAGCTTGTTAACGTATAATCATTAAATCAAAAATTCTTTTCATCTTTCAATTTAGATGATGTATGAATATTTAGTAACATGAAACATTATCACTGTTTGCGTTACTTGGCAAAATGAGTCGGTTTAATTAGCCCTCTCCGTCTACAAGTTTACATGACCTAGTACTAAAAAGTGTAACCGACACAGGGACGGCTCAGCCACATTTCAAGCTAGAATGCGTGTTTCATTTGGAATGTTTCAGTCATTAAGAATTCAATACTAAAAATAGATGCTTCAAACATAATTAGAAACTATGTTTCAGTCATTCAGCCTCATTTCAAAGTATGTGAAAGTCCAAATGAGGCTCAGCCGTCCCTTGCAAATTGTTTTAATTCAACTCTATGATCAAAGTCAACTTATTTTTCGAAAAATCATATTTTAAGAAAAATAACCAGTAGGCAAAAACCCAACCCTTTTTACAAATAGATGCTTCAAACATAATTACATGTCTTTTAGACTTTCACATAGTTTGATGTGATGATCACGATGATTATTGAAAGTCCGGTATTCAGGATAAACGAACTTGTTACAAATTTGTAGAATTGCCTAAGCATATAAACAAAGCTAATTAAATCTGTATAAATAAAGAAATGAAATTTTACACTAGTACAGTTGTCATTTGATTGTATTTGATAGTACGTTTTCATACAAAATTTGTACAACTGATCCTTTGCATTGTATTGTCATTACCACCTATCTCAGGAAAATAGAAATAAAAATCAAAACATCGGTTCGTATTAGCAAAACTGAGCAAGCTAATCATCTAGCCCGGATGGAGCAATAATATCACTTTTTGGATGATCTGTACCGAAATTCGGAGCATGGGTCACTTTGGTCAAGTTAAGAAGTCTTTTGAGTCCTCTAACCTTGCATTCCATGGTCCAAGTTGTTTTGTTTATAACTTTCTAACTTGGAACGACCACAACCTCATTTAGGCGCGGTAAATGTATAAACCATTCCAACATAAACAAGAAGCCATATGACAAACTTGGCAGCCACTTAATCCCTTATCCAGTTGACCAACTAAACATGCAACATTTGAAAACACTTAAATTGACACACCTGTAACTTTGAATTAATTAGACCACATTCTGAAACATTACCATAATCTTGACAACTGAGAATAATTGATTATAATAACCATTAGGACCAAGAAAACTTCTACTTTAACATCTTAATTACTATGCCAAACATAATGAATAAGAAACCAAATAGACACTTTTTTTGATGGAATAGTGAACACAACTTTTACAAGAGATACAAGGATCAAAAACATGCTTAAGATCCTTATTCAAAGAGAAACTACAACATAATTCCAACACCTAGAATACTTCCTTAATACATATCAGAATGTTTTTCTACTTTCCTTATTCTTTTTCTTTTTGGTTGAGATGATGATGATGATGAACTCCCTTGTTTCTTTCAACCCGGCACTTGTCTTCTAAAGACTCTAAAAGTTTCCTATGTTTTTCAGCAGCAAAATAGAGCTCTTCGATAGTGCAATCGGCGATCGCAGGCACATCTTCAACCCTGTTCTTGGCCATCAAATCAACATGGTGACTATTCCGTTCACTATTAAAGATCTGTTTAAGATCGTTTTGTTGTTCAGAGTCCTCGACATCTTGTTTTTCTATATGCTTCTCAGCATCTTGTTTCGTCGCATTCATTTTATTTTCATGCTGGAGGGCTTTAAACTGTGCATCGATGCCTTCGAGTATCTTTCTTTGTTGATCGACATAAGTCTGAACAGCATTCGTCAGTTTAGAGACGTCATTCAACCCTGCGTCATGAGCACATTGGGCAATACCAAGGACATTTATGGCCCCACTATTTTCCTTAGAGTGTTCAAGATAATCTTTTTCCACAATCGGTAGTTCCTGCGGGTGCATGGAACTTAGCTGAGCACCTAAATGTGTTAATGTTTCTTCACTCATCCCTTGTAAGCTCTGTAACGCACGATCATACTCAGTGTTACCCTCTTCAGACATTGTTTGTCAAATTAGGTTTTGGGGGAAGGGTTGGAAAAGTTTTTGTTGTTGTTGTTGTTGTGAGGAAGTGTTAGGTTTAAAAGTGAAAAGAATTTAATGGTTGCTTTTAATCACCATAGCGGTTGAAGGCATTGAGTGTAGGAGAATATTGTCAGCTGGAGCTAGTTGCGAGGTTTACTAAAATTAGTATGTGAAGCTTTTACTTGAAACCAAAACAGGATGAATATGGTAAACAATTCAAATATATGGTACAAGTTTTGAATCATAGTTTACAACACATATATAAGTTCATCTATTATGTACACCTACCTATATATGCTCTTTTTTTATTTGACCATGCTTATACTGCTTGGTTTTCTTTTGTAATATGTTATGTCTTGGTTTACAATTTACGTACACTAATCCCAACTCAAAATCACTCCATATAAAAAATGCCTTGACTACCTTTACTTTCCTTAAAAAAACTAGTTATACGCACATATTATTTGCTTACGTATAATTGGTTCGTGGGTCGAGGGTAATCGATCGTTCTTTTCCCACGTTCGATAAGGATCCCAAAGTATTACCGGTGTCAAGAGTTGGGATAACACTCAAACTACAAGAAAAAGTAGAACGGGCGACAAGCCACTAATGTCCTCGCCAAAGGCCACAAGACGACCGAAAAAACACGCGATGTTAACTCCTCCGCACGTACTTGTTGTATCTCGAACTTGATTTCACAATATGAATTTCCATGATGACTGTTCGTGGATGATATCCAAATATACTATAAACTAAAGAGTACATTAGATAAATCGTTCTTATGCTGTGGCGGAGCTAGAAAAATTTCTATAGGAGGGCCGAAACAAATTTTTTTCGGAAAATACATTAAATGGGAGGGCCGAAATTAATTTTTTTTTCTGGAAATAAACATAAAATCACGAAAAAATACATTAACGGTCTTAGGCCTAGGGGGGCCGGGACCCTTCCCGGTCCCTTAATAGCTCCGCCCATGTTCTTATGGTTTGTCCAAATTACATCAACCGTTCCTCGCATTTCATATTGCATTTTCACTTTACAAAAATTAACACTAGTCCCTCGGTTTAACTTCCATAAGAGTGCTAGGTACCATAACAAGCCATTACTTCATCGTCGCGCCACCTCGGTACCATCAATCGATCTCATTTTCCCACAACTAACCACAACAAACCCTCCTACTCATAACAAACCTCAACCTCTTCATTTGGGCCCCACCACTAACACTTTATTTTTTTATTCAATTTTCACTTCCAAATAAAACTAAATAAATTCATTTCATTCAAATTAAAAATACAATACACAACTTAATAAAAGCGTACTAAACATAAAAAGATCGAAAAAAAAAACATACGCAAGAAATACATGAAATTATAACGAAACTAATTATCCGGATTATGTTGTTGAAATTGTGCCCATTGAACTTGTTGCCAAACATGGTCGATGAGACATCGTTGAAGCTTAGCGTGTGCGTTTATCATGTAGTTCTTTGGCTTTTTCTTTGCACTTGGCAACGTTCAATCCATGTCTGCTGTAAATTTGGTGTTGGAGAAATATCGTTTCAAGGCAATATCGATATCGCAAAATTTTCATCTTTCAAAATCAAGTTATGCATTATGATGCAGCGCATACATGATTCTCGTAACGCCAATAGTAAATTGCCGCCGGTTGGGCAATGATATGCCAACGTCCACGGAGGACACCAAAAGCTCTTCGATGTCTTTTCGAGCACTTTCTTGTTTCGCTTTGAATGCGGCATTTTTGGATTAGTTGCAACTGTAAATGACTTGACGAAGATGCCCACTCGGGTAGATTCCGTCGACTAGATAATACCCTTGCTTAAATTTACACCCATAAACTTGAAACTCAACCTCGGGCGATGTCATCAAGAAAGTCGTCGAATAACGGAGAATTATTTAAAGCTGTTAGATCGTTATTACCCGCTACCCCAAAAAAAGCATGCCAAATCCACAAATCGTATGAAGCAACAGCCTCAAGCATTATAGTGGGATATTTTTTATCACCTCTATGAAATTGGCCTTGCCATTCTTTAGGACAGTTTCTCCATTCCCAGTGCATACAATCGATGCTCCCCAACATTCCCGGAAGCCCATGAACAGTCTTATGTGCATAGTATAAGTTACGAATGTCATCCTCATCTGGTTTTCTTAAAAACTTCTTAATAAATAGTTGGATTATGCACATAAGAAAAAAATCTAGGCAATCGCGTGCACAGTGTTCACCTATTTGTAAATACTCATCTAATGCATCGGTGATATCCGTAAGCCAATTGGCGTAGGGCATATGCATTTCATAAGCACACTAAAACTCATTACACCCTAGCATCGGTCGCATTCTAAAGAAATCAAAATGACTAGGAAGAGGATGATGAGTTTCAATATATGTTTCAATACCTTGCACTATTTGTAGAAATAGACGACGGCTCATCTGAAATCGGCGTCTAAATTGAGCGTCCGAATATTTTGGGTTGTCGCCAAAATAGTCGACAACAAGGCGTGCTTGAAGAACTTCACGTTCACGAGGGACATATTGACGCTTTGAAGGACCGGGTGCTTGTTCACGCAACGTTTGCTCCGCCTCGAACTCTTGAATAAACATTTCTAAGTCCGTTAACTCTTCAATATCACTATCGCGGAATAAGATGATTGACTATCGTAATTCATGTTTTCGACAAGTTTGAATGGATATGTTTGATTGAATATGAAAACTTGTATGAAATGTTATGTATTTATAGAGTGGGTGGTAGGTTTTTTTTTTTAAAAAAGAAAAAAACGTTTTTAAACGTTAGGCAGCGGATATATGAAATATTTAATCAATGCATGTCGGTGCTTCATTCGTCGTCCCGACGATTTTGGATCTCACGGCGAGCGACGAGGCGGCGCCGGTGTGGCGGCGAGCCACGGCGAGACGCCACGTCGACCACGGCGAGCCACGAAATCCCCCAACCGTCCACTCTAAAATCCCTCATTTTCAATAAATTTAAAAGCCCTTTTGAGTACATGGATAAGCTTTATCAACCTTTTAAGTACAAGTTTTTATCCATGATTTACAACATATATATTAATTCAACACCACCAACCTTGTCTACCTTCCATCAAAATAAATTGTCCAATTTTCATTACATTACTCGAATACTTTGCAAGGCTCTTTAAGAAAAGATGATGTTACTAGTTGAAAATCAAGTGATTGTAAGAGCCTTAGGTGTGGTGGCCTAAGGTTAAACTTTAACATTTGTCACGTCAGCGTCACATCAGCTTTAACATTTCATCTTAACTTAATAAATCCTTATCATAACTTACCCAAGTTAAACTTAACTCAAATATTTTCAAATTCAATCCTTAAACTAAAACAAACACTTCATTATTATAAACATATCATTAATTCTTAAATATATTACAATACGAAATATAAAATAATTAAAAAAATTACAACGAAAAAAAAATAACGAAACATAGCAAATACTTATTCATCGTCGTCGTTCTCTTGTTGTTGTTGTCGTTCAAGATGGTTCTACCAAACATGCTCCATAAGGTCTATTTGGAGTTGAGTATGCGTTTCTCGGTCGCGTATTTCTTTTGTCTTGCGACGGTGAGTATCACATCTTTCGACCTACATTTGTTGCCTCATACGTGCTGACGGATCCACCCACATTTCGTTATAGTCATGTAATGCAAATTTTTGATCTTTCTTGTTTCCTTTTAAAATAAGTATGTTTTTCGTCAGTTATTGACGAGAAAGATTTGACGAAAGTTGCCCACTGTGGGTAAATTCCGTCAGCCAAGTAATACCCATGTTTATACCTAGTTCCATTAACCATATAAGGGCTCTTGGGGCAATGTAAGCAAGAATGTCGTCGAATAACGGAGAGTTGTCTAAAACATTAGTATCGTTATTCGCCCCCGCCATCCCAAAAATGCATGCCAAATCCATAAATCTTGAGAAGCAACAACTTCAAGCATAATTGTTGGGTATTTTTTTATCACCCCTACCAAATTGCCCTTGTCAAGCCACCGAACAATTTCTCCATTCCCAGTGCATACAATCAATGCTACCAAGCATTCCCGAAAAACCATGACACTCTTCATGTCGTTGATAAATATTTTGAATGTCGGCCCATGTTGGTTTTATTAAATACTCCAACATAAACAAATCAATAACGCATTTGTTAAAATTAGCAAGACAGTCACGCGAAGTATGCTCACCCATTTGCAAATATTCATCAAACGCATCGGGTGAGGTGCTGTACGCCAATTGGCGTATGGCAGACGTACACTTCATAAGAACACTTAAACTCATTCGACCCGTACAATCGGGAGATTGGCTAAATATTTAAATGATTTGGAATATTTTCGGAAGTATAAGATTCGATACCTTCGACTATTTGCAGAAATAGTTTCCGGCTCATACGAAATCTTCTTCGAAAATTCCGGTTCGAATACTTACAACCTTCAATGAAATAGTCATTACGCAAACGTTCTTCTGCAAGCTCACGTTCACGATATACATGATTACGAGTTAAGCGAGGTTGAGATGCTTCTTGTTCCAATTGTTCTTTGATACTGTACGCCGCCATCATACATTTGAAGTCGGTTTCGTCATCAACATCGACCATTCTTGAGGTAATTAATCAATTTGATTCGGATCCATTGTGAATGAACAAGGTTTTTTTTTTTTTTTTTTTTTTTTTTTTTTAGAGAGAAGTATATAAACTTGAATTTGAATTATGGAAGTGTGAAAAAAATGGTGTGTTATTTGGGTATTTATAGAGATAAAAAAATGGTTTTGAATTTTTTTTTTTCCTAAACATTATAGTCGTTTAACACGGGGGGTAAAATGAATTTTTTTTAAAACCCAACGGCTATAATAGCCGTTTGGGGGTGGTTTTGAATTTTTTTTTACTCGCTTCAGCCTTAACGTGGCGCTAAGCCACTAACATGTCAACGTTAACGTAGCCTTAACGCGAATGGTGATGTGGTTAACGCCCCTTAACGCAGCTGCGTTAAGGGTTAACCTCCCTTTAATGGTTATTAAACCGTTCGCGCTAAGTAGATTTATATGAAAATATTTACAGTACTATTTTATTACTTATAGAGGAAGTTACTTTTGAGTTGCTAATTTAAATTTGAGTAGTTTTTTATTTAGTATGTTTATATAAAGATGGATTTTGGGGGTTCTTTTCCCGACCAGTTAAGCTCCAGATAATGTCTCTTATATATTCAGTATATTCAAACTTACTTATATATTCTAATCAATTACACACGACGTCGTTTATCTAAAATAACCGTAATAGTGCTTACACAATTTCAAGCGGCACCAGATAATGTCACTTCAATCAGTCATAAGCAACACGCGCCAACAATTTCAAATTTAATCAAGCAAAAGACATTATCTAACAAATTAGCCAACAATAACTTAACAATAATTGGTCAATGTATCATCCAAATGCATTAGATTTAAAATCGAAAAAATTAGCTAACAAATATTAGGTCAAAACTTAGCTAACTAACATATTGTTATAGTATTACAATCGAGCAAAATTATGTAAAAAAAATCAATAATTTAGGTCAAAACACGATAATTAAATTGGGGAAAACATATATACCACAGCGTAGAAGTGGCGCAGGTGATGAACAGATGGAAAATTTTGGAAAATTAGCTCAGATTGATGTTTGATGCTTTACAATAGTTTTATATAATGGAAAGTCGCAAAGTTCTTGAATTGAATTAGGTGATCACAATACTTTGGAATGTAATATATAAACCTGTTTTTCAAGGTATATTATCCTTTATGTTGTTTATGTACTCCTATAATTTTATTGTGAACTCTATTTTGAAACATTAACTGATGTTTTCCCATCTAAATATAGAATCCATAGCAACTTAGGATCCTTTTTTATTATGTCAATTGATTCTATCACAAATCAAAAGTGTAAGTACATTAACTGATGTTTTCCCATCTAAATATAGAATCCATAGCAACTTAATTCTTGAAAATGTCTAATGATTTCAGTGTAAGTACATGTGATCTTCAATGGCCCACTGAAGCTCTTGATGATAAAGTACAAAGTTGTTTTACAGGACAAAGCACCATACCATGTATATATTACTCTCGTATGCCTTGATATTTTTTGGATGGTGCATCCTTAAGATAAATAGATGAAAAATAACGTATAATTGATACCTAATATCTATGGGATGGGATAAAAAAGGCCTAATATACATTTGGGCAAATTTGTTGACGCGGATATTTTCTTCGTCCTTTGGCTTAGTCAAAGCATGGAAGTCTTAACATTTGTATCGTTGCCAACAGGTCATCCCATGTTCTAGTTTTTTCTTGTAGTGTAATTATACAAAGTTACAAACTGTAATAACTTTTCACTTGTTCATAAATCCGAAATTTAGGATGCTTCCGAGCTTTTAACTTTTGGATTTATTTGGTGATGACGTCATCCAAAGACCTCATCACTTTGGTCAAACATAAGTCTACATAATATACAATCAGTAAACATTCAAATATTAAATTAACTACATACAAATTATACACATATAAGAAGTAATTTTACCCACCAAGCAAGGGTTTTAAGTTGGGTGGTTTTGGTTAGGATTCTTTCTTTTTGTTATGTCACTATGTGAGATATACATTTATTAAAAATTAGCCGGAATACAAGTAGCGGTAAAAGTAAACGGATACCTTTAATTTTCAATATTTAGACAATATAATAAACGAAGGGGTGTTACAAGTCAGTGTGTTAACGATCCGAGCCGAGTCGAGTTTCAAAATATTTGAGATAGGCTCGATTAACTATTATTTTCGGCTCGAGCTCGAATAGATTTTCTTATTCATGCTCGAGCTCGTATATTTTATCACTGTTCGAGCTCGTGCTCAATACTCGTTTAGTTATTTTAGATTTTTTTACTTAAGCTCGAGCTCGCTTTTCTTTATACTTAACTTACGCCCGCTTATTTTATGCGAGAAAAAAAATCTTATATGCTTTGATTATTTTATGTTTTATTTATAAATGTCATAGGAAACATTTTAGCTACAATATCAAAACTATAACTGTTTAATGATAAAATATTCTATTACTATGCACGAGTACTCGTCTAGTTCAAAAAAAAAATTAATTTACTCTCTATACGTCTTACGTACTGAGGTTTTTTCATTTGTAAACAAATGTTATGTTCCATATTTTCTCCCTCCACCTAACAAATGTATCCATTTTCCCTACTTTTAGATAAAAATAAAATAAGTGAATTAAAGACAAGTTTTTGGCATATTATCTTTCTTACTCGTAGAAATGTATACATGTGAATTTTTCTCAGTTAAATACGAGTAACTCATTTGTGCTACAAAATAGAGGAAGACATTTAAAGGAAAGAATAAAGACTCGTTACTTCATGTACAAGTTTTAAACCGTAATTTACAACATCCAATTTTCTTTTGTGATATATTTTTATTTGAGATTCAATTCTTTTCCACTATTTTTGCTTCCAAAAATAGTAACAAAACTAATGATGACCGAATCTTATTTTTACCTCGGAACCAAGTTTATAGTTCAACTAGATAAACAATGATATGTTTCTATGGATCAACAAGATATCTTATAATTGTTAAAGATTTGAATGAAAAACAAAATAAATAGAGAACACTAATGTAACAAAACATTTCGTTTTAGAGAAGTCATCTTTGAAAAAGTTTTCACATAGACAGATTCATCACAAAGTGAGATACTCAAAAGAGAAAGTCAATATATTAATTTAGTTGGTAAAAATTGTCATCACTATTCCAACCAAAGTATAGTTGATAGCTTATTAACAATAGAACCATTGTATTAGACAAGTAAATACTTGACACGTGTAAGATATTGTAATAAAGGAATATGTATCTCTTGTATTAAAAGTTATTACTCGTAACATTTTCATAACATTATGTTTCTCCAAATAGAACTAAGGGGCTGTTTGATAAAATAATATGATTTAGCGCTGAATGATTCATGATGCTGAATGAATCAAAAATGTTGAATGAACATGATTCTGAATGAAAATGAACGTTTGATTGGTACCTTAAATGTGCGACGAAATGAACTATTTATTACCTTGAACGTTTGATTAGAAGTCAAAATGTTTTTATAAATTAAGATCAAATGAACTATTTTTCTTTATAAATTTATTAAGTTACATCAATTTTAAATTGTGAGATATTATAAATAAATAGTTAATGCAAAAAAGAAGCATTCTATTCTATACTTGGAAAAAAAATCATAACATATGTAAATTTATTGGGAAATAAAATATAGGAATTGGAATCTAATTCCATTCCATAACATATTTGGTTGGCAGAAGGAATTCAGAATCTGAATACAATTCTTTAACGTGTTTGGTTGGCAAATAGAATGGAATGAAATCCTTCAAAATCTCATTTCTGTGAAATTCAACATTCCATAGCAAAGTGTAAGGAATGTTTACAATTCCATGAAATTCGGTATGTTTATCATAAAAATCGATTATTATTATTATTATTATTATTATTATTATTATTATTATTATTATTATTATTATATTAATTTTATTATTAATATTATTAATTATTACTATTATTTTAATTTTATTATTAATATTAAAATTATTATTATTATTATTTTAATAATAATAATTTTATTATTATTATTATTATTATTATTATTATTATTATTATTAATTGTATTATTATTATTATTTTAATAATAATAATAATAATAATAATAATAATAATATTATTATTATCATCATACTATTATTATTATTATTATTATTATTATTATTATTATTATTATTAATTTTATTATTAATATTATTAATATTTAATACTATCATTATTATTATTATTTAGTTTACCAATTTTAATTTAAAATAAAATTTAAAATATTTTATTATAATTTGTTTTTCGTCATTTATTTTCTTTCAACCAAACACGCATAAGTTTTTGCAAATTTCAATTCCTTAAGATTCCAAATCCTTAACATTTCAGTCCTTTAACATTCCAATTCCTTCACATTCCAATTCCATAGATAGATTCCAATTCCAACAAAAATATTCCGCGAACCAAACGGGGAGAGAGCTTAGGAAGAAGCTTGAAATAGTTCAAAAAGAAAAAGATGGCATTCATCTTAATGTAGATAAATTTTAATATGCATCTAAAAGTGTAAACAATATAATAGAGTGTCAGATTGTTGACAATTTCTTGAAAGGTTTAGGCTATAATGCAGTTCTACCTCCCTTCACAAGAAAATTCTTGCCTCCAACACCTTACTTGTCTTTTACTGGTTTGAGCCTGTAGTTGAGAAAAGTAAAGCTAAGTCTAGGGAAGAAGAGCCTAAGATTAGCTTATGCGTAAGACAGGCTTAGGCGTACGAAAATGCTTAGGCGTAAAGAATTCTCAGCGTAAGATCTAGCTTATCGTAAAACTGGGTTTTGCCCAAAATCCTTTACACTTATACCAATGTAAAAGATATCCAAAGTTGAAGTGTTTTCAGGCTTATCCAAGCAAGAAAACACTGAGTATATCAATAGCACTGAAGATCAAACGATGAAGAGCTTACGCGTAGACTTTGAATGCTTACGAGTAAAACTAGGGTTTTACTATGCGTAGGAAGTACCAATCTTTACCAAAACTGGTTTTTTTGCCCAAAAGTGTTTCTAAACCTGATTTTTATGATGAAATAGCTTCAATATCACAAAAATAACATAAAAGTATGAAACTTGATGATCCAAAATACTTTTCACTTTACGCGTAGAAAGTACCACACGTTCAAAAACAAGCTCAAAAACAATGCTACACACGTAAAGTTTCAAACTTGATGCAAAAAACTTAAACTTTAACAATAAATAAACCTTATAGTACAAGAATCTTGAGTTTTAAAGTGTAAAAATTTGAGCTTTTAAGCGAATGAAAGTTTATATACGAGAAACCCACGCGTATAGTTTAAAAAACTTCAAAAACAAGAGTTTTTCACCCAACTAGATGGCGAATGATACCACTGTTAGGTTCCCATGTTTGCAACACAAGCATCAATATGTTAGAAATGAGATAAGAAAGATCGGATGAACAAAATCAAACACACACGATATAATATGAAAGAAAGTTTATGCGTGGGATATGAATGAGAGTGAACAACCATCCTTTAAATGAAGGTTTACAACATTATTTATAGGGGAAGGGACTAGGGCAATAGTACAAGTCCCTTTCCTTTCTTATGTGCTTGGGTCAAGGCTTATGGGCTTTCTACATAAGTCTTGCCATTAAAACTAACATAAAAGCCTAATTAAGCAACCTATTACATATTAATTACAAACACTTGAAATATAGTTTAGGAGTGATTCCAACAAAGTCAAAATAAAATAAAATAACCCAATTAAATTCACCCGCCATATTCTTCCCCAAATTAACCCAGATAAACCCTAATTTACCCACACCCCAATTAACCACAATTAAGGGCAATTCCGTACATTTATTTGACAATTGCTGACATGTGGAATGACATGTCAGCAATCCGTGTGCTTTCCTGGCTCCTGGTTGGCTAGAGATACGTGGAGAAGGCAAATCAAGGGTTGTGATGGATTGATGTGTGATGGGAAATGATCTAAGGGTTGTTATCACTCAAGAGAAAGCACAATTTCATTCTTCTGGATCCTTCTCAAGCTTGGAGCTCAGCTATATAAACCCCCTTGATTTCACATTGTATTTGTGTAGAATTTGAGTAAAATTGTTTAGGTTATTTATGTTTTAAATGTTTTCTTATAGTTAAAAGTAGTTTTTGTATTTCAATTCTCAGTTGTAATCATTGTTTGTTTAATAAAAGTAATTTTTAGCATAAATTCTCATTTGATGTTCATTTCTATTTTAGTAATTACAAAAGCTTATTAGTTCTTAATCTGAGTATATTAGCTTATTTCATCATCATTTTCAACTTGTTTATTTCCAAAAATAAAAATTACAAAAAAAAAAAAATAAATAATTGAAAAATAAAAAAATAAAATCAAATCTGTTTTAAAGCTGCATTCAGCTTATCTCTCTGTTTCTATAGGCTCATATAAGCTTAAAGTAGCTTATTATGTGCTTATCTTAGCTTCTACTCAACTCTGCAATCAAATCAGTTAAAACAGTTCCAAAATACCTTTGCATTTGAATTGTGGAAAGCATAGGAAGTGGTTGTAAGGGATTAGCCAGAAGGACTATTACCAGCTTATTCTTTGAATAAGCTGGAGCTTGTAGCTGCCCTTAAATGGGGACCTTTGTTTAGCTGAGGTCACATGTGAATTCATTTCGATTTTGCTTAATTACGCATTTTATTGATTCAGTTGTTCAAATCATTAAACTTAGCTTAATTACATTTAGATTGCTTAATTCAATCTAGTTGTAGCTTATTTCAATTGTTTAGATCATAGTTTAGCTTAGATCATAGTTCTGCATAATTCTTATTTAAACTGTGTGATTCTGCACTTTTGGTGATTCATGTTTTAGGACTGTATTGATCTGCCAATTTGCACCCATTAGTGATAATTTGATTGTTGTAAGTTGGATTAAGGGTTGTAATGATCTAAATTAGTGTAGTTGTTTGTTAAAAATCAAAATAGTTGCATAAAGGTGTGTTTGGATCAATAATTGTAACTGAGTTAGGGGGTTGTATTGTGGTAGTTTACTGTTGCATTAGACTTATTTAGGTTCATTTAGTTAGTTTTGATCATAAAATTGCATCTTAGTTCATTACAAAGTCAAAATTATTTTTAAACTGTCCTTAGTTTAATCTTAGTAGGAATTAACTTAGCATAACTTGCATTTAGGTTTAGAATTAGCTAATAGAGTTAAAATCGGTCTTATCACACTTAAAACATCATTAATAATTAGTTTAATTGAATTAAAGTTCATATAAGTCAAAATCAATTTCATCAAAAGTCAATTTAGCCACAAAGGTTCTAAGCAATTTGTTACTTTTGTATTTTAGAATTCTCATTTGAGTCCAATCTAAGTGAAATTCGGATTTAACAAATCTGTTGGTGGTTATCATCATAGTATTTTTAGTATAATTTTGCAAATTTTCTAAATCAACTAAATAGGTGTTTAAAGTCTTGTTGTTTTACAAAGGTGTCACATGCATAAACTCGGCATTCACCGAGTTTATCACATTTTTAAGCTTCACAAGAGTTCATTCTGACTCTTATAAGCTAAAATTGGTTCAAAGTCCTTTGCTAGGTGTATTCTAAGTTCCAACTTCGGATTTCTGATTAAACTTATTTCCTAGCCTCTAATTGTGAAACTTGGCTCATTAGGGTGATTTGGAACTTGCTAATTGGATTATGATTTTAGTTTTTTGGTTTGAAATTGGTGCTTAATTGGTTTTTGTTAGTTGCATTAGGTTACATTCGTTTGGTTTTAGCTTTATCTAGCTTGTTATAGCTTCTAGTAATCATTTGTAGCTTCTAGCTTATTTCCTCATTGCTTAATTTCATCAGTTAGTATACAAGTAGCTTATCCTGCATTCAAAATTTGAATTTGATAATTTTCATAGATTCATAATTATATTTAGTTATTTTCTGTAATTTTTCATAATTTTCTGTAGTTTTTACTATTTTTCTGCATTTAAAAACAATTTTTAGCACTTTTTAAATAGCTTTTAATTAAAATAAATCAGAAAAGGTTAAGAAAAATACAAAAATAATTTTTTTAGATTTAGAAAAATCAAAAAGACATAACAAATATTTTTTCAAAATTTTCCTAGTTTAAATTATACAAATCCAGTTTTTGAAAATTATTTTTAGTTAGTTAAGATTTTTGGAAATAGTTTTGTAATTTTCTCATAAGTTTTCATAATTTGTTGCATTTTACATCTATTTTAAAAATTCAAAATTAGTTTTTAATTCAAATAAAATCAAGAAAAATCATAAAAATTAGTTTTAAAATTTAGATAATCTTTAAATCATATTTTTAGCTGTAGAAAATTATTAGATCACTTTTAGGGGTTAAATTAGATTAGTTTGCATTTTATTTACGTTTTATGTTAAATCGTATTTTACGTTTTAGATTTAATTTGCGTAATTAGTTGTAATTCCTTGATTGCATTTTTTAGTAGATTTAAGTGCTTTCCATTGCTTTTCCTTGCCCCGTAGTTTAGAAATAATCAAATTCCCTATTTCCTATTCAAATCCCGAATTACGCGACGTAAGTTGAAAATTCCATTCATCTCTCGCTAGGAACGATCCCGGTGCTCAAATCTAATACATTTGAGTTACCAAATACTACAAAACTTCTATAATTGGTTTTTCCTAAATCACGTACCTTTTAGCAATTCAAGAAACACACGATATCAAGAACTAGGAACAAAACCCAAACCCCTAAATTAGGGTTTATAAACTTTCGACCCTTTTAAAAGTCGACAACCAAGAATCCCACAAACACAATTGTATTTGTTCTTCGTTCTTGTACACACGTACTAATATCGATTTGATGTGAAAAGCTAGGTTCTTGAATCACAAATAAAACCAAACACTTGTATCTTTGAGTTGGAAAATCGAATCCCTATGGAGAGAGAGGTGTACGATCGGCCACAACTAAGAGGAGAGGAGAGGAGAAGAAATTAGGTTTCTAGGTGATCCAAGATTATATATATGAATACAAGGGGTTTGTATTTATAGGTATCTAATAACTTGGTGATCAAGAAAAGCTCTCCCTTGGGCTTTTGAAACCCACGACCGGCCATAAGGACCCAAGAGGGGTTCTAGATCCTTCTTGTCCACTAATTTCATCTCTAGTCTTTTTATTTTACATTTAACGACCGTTAGTCTAAACTCGTTAAATATTAACTATCGTTAAGTATTTATTTCGTGACAAATAATTAATAATAATAACATTTATATATTAATTATTTTAACATCAGTTCTCAAACGTAATGTGTGCAATCCCGAAGTCTCGAGTTCGAGTCCAGTCATACGCATATTAAAAATATCCACAAACCTTTCAAGAAAACCTTAACTTCGGATTGAATTTTAATTGTGCAAAACTTTAACCAAAACGATTTACCACTTAATGAGGCCATTGATTATATAAAGAAGACATATTAACTTGAGTTTATAAATTTGAAACACGTATAGGAGACCATTATTGAATGAGAAGTGAAACTGAGTAGTTAGACGAGTTTTAATATAATTCTGTGATGTAATAACCATATAGTCGACCAAAATAAACTTGGAAACCGTGTTTTAAAAATCATTGGTTATTATAATTTGAAATTTGATATTAGTATTAGCTAGGTTTAGAAAATCATAAGAATAATACAAAGATGAACAACGTTACTAAACTTAAAATACAATCTTTCTTTTTTCTTTTATTTTTTTTAAGGTTATAAAAATTAATAAGATACTTTCACGAATGATTAATTGTGAATAACCAACCTCTAAACGACTCAACGTCACCAACGAAACCGGCTCTTAGCCGGTTCTTTCAACATGAAATATATATATACAAGCCTAAGGCCCGCCTGATGGGCGGCTAGTTTTAAGTCTTATTATAAATTATAAAAATATATTACAAAGATGATTTAAATATAAACTCTGTAATTGATATAATGTTGAAAGATAAATTAAGGCAATATGTTATTCGTAAATAAACCGAAATGAACCTAAATAACATTGGGTGTATTGTTTAAAAGTTATTTAACTTATAGTCTATGAAGGACTTGTTTATACACAACGTTTATTTACTAAGTTAAATATTTAGCATTTTATATTCCAAACATATTAAAAAATAACTCAAAAAGATGTTTCTCCTTAATGGTCTACTTGTTATCACATTTCAAAAGTAAGAGGTCCGGGTATGGGACTCTAAAAGTTGATGCGGCGTGATCATCAGAATCCGGTATAAGCATGACATTCGGTAATTCCACAATCGCCTCACCATCATTCCTCCCGCCCAGTTTACCGTCGCCAATATCTAATATCCATTATGCAAGTTCGTGTAATTAGTTGGATGCAATTTCTTTCATGAATGAGGTTTGGATACATGATGTATTGTGGTTATATTATTGCTTTCTCATGTAATGTTTGTAGATTTGTGGTTATCTCTTATTTATAACTTATCGATATATACCAAACATCATAGTGATTAAACCCTATTATAAAGTTGTCTATGTTTGTATGTAACAGAGTGATGTATGTACATGATAGTTGCAGGTTTGTAACATCCAGCCTACTGATACACAATATTGTCCGCTTTGCCCTTGTGGCTCACGGCTTTGCTTTCGTGGCCCTCGTGTGAGACTTCGGTGGGTCACCCATACAGGTGCTACTCTCACACGAGCACGCTTAATCGCGTAGTTCCTTGTGAACCCTACTCGCGATGGACCACAAAACGCGTTGTGTGCGATAAAGCGGATGTTATTCTTATATACGGCATCTCTCCGGGCCTCTGTCGATGTGGGATTTGCCTAAGGTGTTACAATCACCCTCTTTTCCTAGGGTGTTACAATCACCCCCCACGGACTCATCGTCCTCGATGAGGTTTGCCCACCATCTGAGCGGCTGCGGGTGGCTCGATACCACTTGTAACATCCCGCCTCTTGATCACATATTGTCCGCTTTGCCCTTGTTGCTCACGGCTTTGCTTCGTGGCCCTCGTGTGAGACTTCCGGTGGGTCACCCATACCGGTGCTACTCTCACACGAGCACGCTTAATCGCGTAGTTCCTGTGAACCCTACTCGCGATGGACCACAAAGCGTTGTGTCGATAAAGGCGGATGTTATTCTTATATACCAACATCTCTCCGGGCCTCACAGCTGGATTGTGGGATTTGCCTAAGGTGTTACAATCACCCTCTTTGCCTAGGGTGTTACAAGGTTATAGACTAAATTAAGTTGTAGTGAGAATGAAATCATAGCAAGAACACATAAAAGTAGCGGTTGAACAAAACATCTTTAGAGGTTAGTTGATGAAAAAAAATTTGAGTTAATCTGGTGCAGAACCCTGCAACTTAGAGAAAAAATAATGACAGGGGTAGTAGGATGATTCTTATTATATAGATGATTAAGCTTAAAGCTTATTACCAGAAAGAAAAAGTGATTGTCTGCCCTTAGATGACAATAGCAGGACAATATATAGACCAATAGACCCAAAACAGATAGAACCACATTTATTCGAAATGACTTTTAGACTACTAACTTTAAAGACACAAACCACTCAACTTCTGGAACTAAATGATACTTTTAAAGTTTCCAGAACTTTTCTTTACTCTTGCTGCATCAGTCGGCCCCAGTTGAAGAAGAACTCGCCCTCGAGTTATAGCTGTTTGTAAGATCTCCCTTAAATGGAAGCTAGATGCTTAACATTAAATACGTCGGAGGTATTTAGATGGCTTGGTAGCTGCAACTGGTAGGCATTATCATTTATCTTCTTTTGAATCTGACAAGGACCGATCTTTCGATCATGCAATTTAACATTTACTCCTGCTGGCAGCCTATCTTTAGTCAAAACAGCCCATACATGGTCTCCTTCCTCAAAAACAACTTTTCTACGGTGTCGGTCAGCAGCATTTTTATACTTGGCGTTGTGGGCTTCAACCTGCAATTTGACCTCCTCATGAATATTCTTGATATGCTCTGCAAATTCATCAACTTTCACATTACTTTTCTTTAAATTAGGGATTGGGGTCAGGTCACTAACACTGTATGGACTGAGTCCATTAACAATCTCAAAAGGACTTCGCTGAGTTGTCCGGTTCTTCGAGTTGTTGAATGCAAACTCAGCAAACGGAAGCACCAAATCCCACTGCTTTGGTTTGTCTCCAACAAGACATCGGAGCAGATTTCCCAAGCTTCTGTTTACCACTTCCGTTTGGCCATCTGTCTCTGGATGGTAGGATGTGCTGAAACATAGTTGGGTACCCATCTTTTTCCACAAGGTCCTCCAGAAATGCCCCATAAACTTGGGATCACGATCTGAAGTGATTGTTCGATGGAGCCCATGCAAACGAAAAACTTCCTTAAAGTACAAATCTGCCACGTTTGAGGCATCCATTGTCTTGCGACAAGATATAAAGTGGGCCATTTTGGAAAATCTATCCACTACCACCATGATGGAATCCTTTCGCCTCTGAGTACACGGGAGTCCTAGGACAAAGTTCATGCTTACATCAATCCAAGGAGAAGGTGGAACAGGCAGTGGGGTGTACAATCCTGCGTTAGTTGAAACACCCTTTGATCGTTGACATACTTCACACCTCTCTACAAATCTAGTAACGTCCCGTTTAAGTTTAGGCCAAAAGTACTTGCTCTCCACCAATGCAATGCTTTTGTCACGGCCAAAGTGTCCCAAAGCGTGTTGTTCAGCAACAACCTTTTCTCTCAAAGAGCACTCTGGAATGCACAATTGCTTGCCCTTAAACAAAAAGCCATCTTGAAGCTGATACTCGTAACGTTTCCCATTCAGAACGTCTTGCATAACAGGTCCAAAATAACTATCATCCATATACATTTCCTTGAAGGTATCAAAACCTTGGACCTCTGCCCTTACTACTGATAGGAAAGAAGCTCGTCGACTCAAGGCATCGGCGACCTTATTCAGAATTCCAGCCTTATATTTTAATGCAAATGTAAAGTTTTGCAAGAAACTTACCCATTTTGCATGTCTCGGGCTCAACTTTTGCTGGTTATTAATGTACTTAAGTGCTTCATGGTCTGAATTTAGGATAAAATCCCGATGCACTAAATAGTGTTGCCAATGTCACAAGGCTCGAACTATAGCATAAAACTCGACATCGTACGTGGTATAATTCAGCCTTGACCCACTTAGTTTTTCACTAAAGAAAGCAATCGGATGTCCTTCTTGACTTAGAACAGCACCAATACCAACCTTAGATGCATCACAATCCACTTCAAAAATCTTCCCAAAATCTGGTAAAGCAAGAACCGGAGCTTGAGATATTTTCCTCTTTATAAGTTGGAAACTTTCATTAGCTTCTAGAGTCCAGTAAAACTTCAAACCAAATTTCATGCATTCGGTAATGGGAGCGACCAGGGTGCTAAAGTTTCGAATGAATCGTCTATAAAATGAGGCTAGACCATGAAAGCTTCGAACATCATGGATTGAACGAGGTATAGGCCATTCAACGATAGCCTGAACCTTGGACTCATCCACTTTAATCCCTTCTGCTGATATAATAAACCCAAGAAACATCACCATTGAGGTAGCAAAGCTGCATTTTTTTAGATTCACATAAAGCTTCTCCCGCCTCAAAGTTTCAAGTACCTCCTTTAGGTGTTGTTTGTGCTCTTCGAATGAGGGCGAGTATATCAGGATATCATCAAAGTATACGACTACACACTTTTGAAGAAAAGGCTTAAGGACATGATTCATGACCCGCATGAAGGTACTTGGAGCGTTCGAAAGCCCAAATGGCATCACTAACCATTCATATAAACCTTCACGAGTCTTAAATGTTGTTTTCCACTCATCACCTGGTCGTACACGAATCTTGTGATACCCGCTTCGAAGATCGATCTTTGAATACACCTTTGCACCAGAAAGCTAATCCAGCATGTCATCTAAGCGAGGAATTGGATAGCGATACTTCACTGTGATTTTATTTATTGCCCGACTATCAATACACATGCGCCACGAACCATCTTTCTTGGGAGTCAAAAGGGCCGGAACAACACAAGGGCTCATGCTTATTCTTATCAACCCCTTCTCTATGGCTTCCTCTACTTGGCGTTGTAATTCTTCGTGCTCTTTTGGGCTCATGCGATAGGCTGGTTTATTAGGCAAGCTGGAACCAGGAATGAAATCTATTTGATGTTGAATGTCCCTCATCGGTGGCAGCCCTGAAGGATGTTCTGTTGGCATCACATCAGCATACTTTTCAGGAATTGGCTTTACTAAATGGTGGGCTGAAAAAGGGGTTTCCGCCTCACGAACCACCAATGCAAACATAATTCCAGATTCATCCACATTTCCCATGAAGTTAGAGATTGAAAGAAGGTTCTCGCTGATTCTTTTAGATGGTTTGGTGAAGCCAACTTCTTTTGATGGAACCAAAGTCACTTTCACATTGTCTTTATTGAAACTGTAAGTATTTGATCTACCATCATGGCTTGTACAACGATCAAACTGCCAAGGTCTTCCAAGAAGGATGTGACAAGCATCCATCGAGACAACGTCACACCAAACATTATCAAAGTACTTTTGCCCTATTGAGAAAGAAACCAAGCATCGAGTATCAACACTCGCCTCATTTCCTTTCTTGAACCAACTCAATTTATACGTTTTTGGGTGCTTTTCTTGCTTTAAATTCAGCTTTTCTACCGCATCCCGAGAAACAACATTTTCACAACTTCCACTATCGATGATGAGCTTGCAAACCTTATATTTGATGGTACAGGTTGTGTGGAAGATGTTGTTTCTAAGCCAATCACTAGACGAATCCTCTTTTGGCAGCAACAATGTTTTTCTAATAACTAACATTTGACCAACATCACCATAAAGAAAACTGTCGTCATTGCTTTCTTCATCCTCATCATAACTTGGTTCACCGGTATACTCTACCTCATCTTCATAATCATAGCTCTCAAGCTTCCCATTTTTTATCATTAGTTGCTTACCTCTCTCTTTCCTACAATCTGAAGATCTGTGGCCTGGTTCTCCACACTTAAAGCATTTAAAAGTTTTGTTCGATGAACTAGTAGTGTTTCTAACTCCACCTCCACGCACAATAGCCGGTCTCTTTGATATACCAACACTAGATTCTTGAGTTTTGGCATCATCTTCGGCTTGCTTTGGTCCAACAAACTTGTTTTGTGATCCCCCTGTACGATGATTTCCTGATCTTGTTTGTTGTTTCTCTACTGCTAACACCCTCTGATATACCTCAGAAACTGACCAGAAGGTGTAGAGACAAAGCACATCATGAATGCTTTGGCGCAAACCTCCCAAATACCTTGAAACAAGCTGTTCTTCGCTATCTGATAAATCATTACGTGACACCAACTCATAGAATTCTTCGGTGTACTCCTCAACAGACCTGATTCCTTGCCTTAAATTTTGCAATCGCTGGAACATTGTTTGTTTATAATTGAACGGAAGGAAATTCTCTTGGAGTTTCTTTATCATCTTATCCCAATTTACTATTTTATGTTTTCCTCTTCTTTCTCGCATCAACTGGAGTTGTTCCCACCAGGCAGATGCTCGGCCCTTCAACTTGATGGCTACCCATTTTACCTTCCTGTTTTCAGGTGCATCCTTAAATTCAAACACCCGCTCAACATTGTTTAACCAGTCAATGAACTCCTCGGCCTTTAAAGTTCCAGAAAAATCTGGAATTTCGACCTTGATGCTAGCCTCCCACCTACGATGATCATTACGCATAGGTGGTTCACGTTGACGAACATGCCTATGAAATGGGTTTTGGAAGGCATCTTCCGACTCAAACTCATCTTCCTCTTGAGAAGGTTCGAGCTGGGCCAACCGTTGGGTCAGAATCTCGACTTGCCTCCTTAGTTCATTCACCTCTTCTCTTGGATCGCCATGTAGATTGGTAGGTGTCCCTGCTGGTTGCCTACGTTTAGGAGGCATGATTAAGCAGAACAAACACAAACCACAACCTGCTTTGATACCAATTGGTGCAGAACCCTGCAACTTAGAGAAGAAATAATGACAGGGGTAGTAGGATGATTCTTATTATATAGATGATTAAGCTTAAAGCTTATTACCAGAAAGAAAAAGTGATTGTCTGCCCTTAGATGACAATAGCAGGACAATATATAGACCAATAGACCCAAAACTGAAAGAACCACATTTATTCGAAATGACTTTTAGACTACTAACTTTAAAGACACAAACCACTCAACTTCTGGAACTAAATGATACTTTTAAAGTTTCCAGAACTTTTCTTTACTCTTGCTGCATCATAATCAACTATACATATAGTTTACTGAAACAAATTGTTAAGCTACTAATTCTTTCATTATTCTCAACTTTAATTGAATATGGAATCAAACTTCGAAACTTTTAACTTCTTCACTCTTTTTTTGAATTCATAGTCAACTTCGTCTTGCAAAGGATCTTCCGAGTTAAAATCTTCTCCAGGAATGATCTTGTCCAACGATATACCAACAGTCATTTTTCGTCCATTTTCTTGAACCTTGTCATCTTTCATTAAGTGTTAACTCTTTTTATCCAAAACAGAAACCTCGGTAGTCAACTTAATAACTTCTGGAATCACCATGGATTTCATTGAAGCATCGAGTGGATCCATTTCATCTTCATCCATAGCATCACCATTCTGCAAAATTCTTTATTCTCTTTCACATCTTCATCAACATCCATGTCACCGTCTGCAATTTATACAATTGCAGTTTCTCCACACTATCCTCCCTTCACCTAGACGCCTTACGTTCTAACATGAAGAAAGGTTTTTTTTGCAGCTATTGGCAACAAAAGACAAAGTTAATGAATTTTTGTTAGCCAGTAATATTTGTTATGCATTTGTATTGGGATCAAAGCCCACATCTAGAACCATCCATGTATCTATATTTATTGTACCGTATTATGATCAAGTAACATACACACTTTCACAATTGACATGGTATCTGCCAAATATTACGATCCATAAAACAAAACCCTACACTGCCGTCTCATATACACTAAAACTCACGTTCCTTTTTTTCTTTTCTACTTTCTTGTTTCTGTGTGTGTTGGTGATTTGTGCTAAGGTCACAAATCCACATACTTTTGTTACTGTGGTGATTCGTGCTTAGGTCACAATCCAGGTTCTTATTTTACACATGCCCTTCATTCCATACAACTCATACCAATAACCTACTAAACCCTAACATCAAAAATGACTGGTGATACCCCTCTTCAAACCATACCACTGTCATACAAACTCTCCTTGGTTACACATCACCATCTTCTCACACGGTTTCCGGTTAAACTCGATCTTGATAATTGGAACTATGCATCATGGGCTTATTTTTTTGAAAAACTATGCAATGGCTATGATGTTTCAAAATACATTCATGGTTTCCCACTTGATGCTTTCTTGGAGGAATAGAAGGTCTACAACCTTGTGCTTTCTTGGATTTTTACTACTCTTTCGGATGACCTTCAGGCTCGGTTGGTGAGTGGGCATACGATCTGCCAAGGATCGTGGGCTCTTATATATAGCTGACATTGTTCAAGACAACAAAAGATCTCGTACCATTTCGTTGAAGGCGGAGCTGTGTTCACTTAAGCTCGGTGATTTAACCATCGACGTATACTTTTGAAAAAAATCGACTCGATTGCCACTATTCTCACTAGTCTTGCATCTCCTGTTAGTAATGAAGACGTTGTTATGTTTGCTCTTGAAGGCCTACCGGACAAGTATGACAATGTGTGTGGTATCATGCATCATCGGGACACATTTCCTGACCTTAAAACCGCACGCTCGATGCTAACTACCAAAGAGATGCGCCTAAAATCCAAGATTCAATCACTACCAGTTGACTCCTCATCTTCTTCTCCAGTGGTACTTATGGCTAAATCAGGTACTTCTCGTCGACCATCTAATCCTCAAGTTAAGTCGTGGTGCCCATGTTAGGTATGTGTCGGTTTGGTGAGGGTTGTAAGTTTGTTCATGATGCAAATGTGAAAACTAGTCATACTAATAGTGTTGAGACGAAAGGGGACCATACTGAAGAATTGTTGTTTAAGCTGTTAGGTCGCTTAGGGTTGACTGGTCATGTGGAGAACTTGAATGGGAATACTGCAACAGAAACTTTTTTTTTGAACGGCAATGGAAATATATAACTAAAGGAGGCAAAACTAGCAAGGCGCTAGATGCCCCAACACAAAAACAAAAAGTCTATAAAAAACAACAAAAAACCATGCAACAGAAACTAAGCTATCTAATATCTCTAGGGGGGTCGATATGTTCGGTTATCGGGTTTTTCGGTTAGTTTGGTTCGGTTAAAAAAAAAATTTAGGTCAACCCGAGAACCGAACCGAACCAAATTCAAATTCGGTTTTCAGTTCGGTTGAATTCTAATTCGGTTCGGTTCTTGGGTTGACCCGAATAACCCGAATTTCACTATTTAAAAAAAATAAATAATAACTAAATAGATATTTAGCAAAAAAATATATTTCAAGCATAAAAAATGTTTTATTATACCTTTTAATATATTTTAGTTATATATAAATATACATAAAATATATAAATATAAAAATATATATATTTATATGAATTGGTTTCGGTTCAAACTACTAAACCCATATCCAACCCGAGAACCGAATTAGTAGTTTGGTTTTAGCAAATTCGGTTCGGTTATTAGTTCGGATCAGTTATTTTCGGTTCGGTTCGGTTTCGATTTTCGGTTTATTCAGTCTTTTCTGTTTTTTCACTCACCCCTAATATCTCCCATGCGAATCCAACTGCTTTATATACCCACACTGGACCAGGCCGAATTCCTACATCTACTGTCCACACTATTAGCCCAATCTCCTATAGTGGACCACCCCTCCAAATACACACAAGCATAAAGTGATGTGATACAAAGTTAGTTGTAAAAGAACTAGGAGGTAAAACATTTGGTCGAGTAGTAACTATAGTAAAGGCATCAAAAGTTGAATAAGTTAATTGAATTGAATTAAAGACAAGTTTTGGGCACCGTATATGTTTAAAGACCTGCCATCTTACCAAACCGAATTGTCAATTAAATACGAGTAACTCCTCAGCATCTTTGGTTGGTGTTGGTCATAAATTTAAATAAAACACAACAAATCTTGTATACTTTGGTTGATTATAAAATCAAACACCTTGTACTTTGGCATTAGCATGTTGCCCATAAATTCTAAAGTTTTTTTTTTTTTTTTTTTTTTTTTTTTTTATTCATTTATTTTTAAATTTGGCAAGAATAAATTAATATAAAGATTAAAGAGATCTTCTTTGAATGGTGATACAATGAAGTGCCATTTGAGAACCTAAGGCTAAGACATATGGAAAACCAAGAACCTATCATGATTGAAGAACATCAAACTACTATGCAAAGAGTATAAACGTCAGTAATGGAAAACCAATGAGGTGACACAATGGCTCTTCTCATTGGATTGAAGCTTGCAAGTGAACCATCTAGAAATTGGAACGTCGTAACTTTGACTTAAGATCATGATCGCCACAACTACTTAATTAACACAGCACTTTGTTAAATGGACCAATTAGTTCAGCAACTACAGTGTTTGGTAACCAACCTTTGCATTTTTATCAACTCAAAATCGTTATCAACTGAGGACAGTAAGTGTATTGGTCAAGCAGTACCTGCAGCAGCAAGCACGCAAGTAACAGTCAGCAAGCTTCAGTAATGTATGGCGGGAAATATTTTTATTCTTACTAACAAAGTCGTAGCGACTAGAATAAGAACAATATTCTACCATCGTTCACAAACCCGTGTCAAATGTACTAGTTTCTAACCAAATTTGTTTGTTGGTGAGAGGCATTGAGTAATATTCTACCATCGTTCACAAACCCGTGTCAAATGTACTAGTTTCTAACCAAATTCTGTCAACAAATAACACTCGTCTCAATTCTATCAAAGGACAACACTCTTGACCAAGTCTGGTTCAAAACTTACATAACCAAGTCAAGACCAAGGTTAATCAACCAATGCACCAGTTAGGACACATGACTTGTCATTTTATTAGCCTAGTCTGTAACTCCATGTATGTTGCAAGGCTCATTTGTATATGTCAAAGTTCAAGTCTTGACCTCATACCAACATGCCACAAGACGCAATAAACAAGAGTTGTAGGAGAACAAGAATATAGAATACTATCCACAATTTATCATAGAACCGATAATATTGGCTTGACAACAATATACCATCTATCTCAACAATCTAAATGCATGCCAGTAGATCATGGTAAGCCTATCCTGTCAAATATTACCGAACAATCCAGCAACCCCTAGTCAAAGACGTTCATTGAGGATTAAGCCCATTGCACTCTAAAAACGTGCCTGTACAGTCAATTGGGGGGGTCATAGCAGGTAAATCTATATGTGACTTTTTGAGATCATATAAACTTGCGCTCAACTTTCAAATTGATGCTTATAGTTTTGAATCCTAGTACCAGTGACCCACCAAATTTTCATTGTTCAAACATAAAGCACATGAGTCGCCATTGTTTTTGTGTGTGTCCTACTGGATGTGATTATCTAATATGTAGAGTGTTATTCAACTCATTGTTTTAGCTCGGAATAAAGTTCATTGATCTAAGCAGGCATATATTAACTACTCTTTATTAAAAATATGAAAACTCAAAGAAACAATCATATCATAATCAATTATCTTGACTTGCTGATGGAGATAAAAGAAACAAACTACAGTAGTAAACTAAGTAACCCGCTGTTATAATCTGTTGGATATACTGCTGCAAACTACACAACGCAATAATTCTTGAGATCATAGAGCTTGAAAGATCAGTATCAGAAACTGCTGCTATGCGAAGGTAATGATAAGCCAAATGTAAGTTTAAGGGGAGTATAATCGTATGGAAGTCGCTGTCTAAATTCAATTTGCTCGTGATCCATTTTAATAGACAAGTAAGCTCATTGACGATGAAGTATATCCTAGATTTCATGCATATTATATAATGAGGTCATCAATTCGAATTCTACATTGATAGTGTGCATATCAGAAAAACATAGAATCCTAATATCCTATATTGCAAAAAAAAAAAAAAAAAAAAAAAAAAAAACCAAAAAATATAAATCAGAGGCATATATAATCACAATGGGTTTTACACCCAAAATGCTTGCTTTTAATAGGAAGCATAGCCTAAAAGTATAGAAAGTGATGGTTACATGTTATAGCGCACATAAAACTAAAACCACCCAAAGTCAAGGCTTTGAGAATGTACAAAAAGACGGTGGTATTAAAATTCTAACTCATTAATGGATATGGTTGGATAGGAAACATTGTGTACATTAACATTACTCTGCTTCTCACGTTAGTCAAGAATTCCCCCGGTAACTCTTCCAACAAAGACTGCACCATTGATATCTCCATCTGCACAATATTTATAGACACGTAAGTTTTAAGTGGAACAAACTATAAAGTCACTGCAGTAACCTCTTGGAAAAGCCATGGAGCTAGCTGGCAATTCCAAAGGGTTGATGGTGAAACATTTGACAAAAGAAGAGACGGGTCAAACAAAGTGTATAGACGTGCAAGAGAATCAGAACCCACCTAAAATGATTTACTATAAAAATAAATAAAAAAATGGTGAGGGGCCAGATTGGGACCAGAACAAGCCGAACCGTCAGAAAAACACATTTTGACCCCAACCCGCTTCAACATGTTACATCCCCAGACAATTTTGCCACTACCTCTAGTAGGGAGGTGTGGAACAGGTTTGAGAACATTAATACTTACATGAGAATGAGCTTAGGTGATACTTGCTACGTAAACAAACTGAAGAAGCACCTTCAAGAAGTAACTGGATACACTGGCTGTTCAAGAGTAAACTGTAAATTTTAAGACACAAACACATCAACCATATATATAATAATCAACCACCAACAAGAAGTAACTGGATACACTGGCTGTTCAAGAGCTTGAAACACTACGAGATATCAGATAAGCATTAGATAAAAAAAGGTAATGGTTTTTGAGGGTTTGGGTTGGTTTGTCTTTAAAGTCCCAGTGTCAATTGGGTGGTCAATCTGGTCATATTTGACTTTTTGAAATCGTATAAACTTTTGGACGGTGGTAATCAATTCAATAAAACAAAAGTATTCACATTTTGTAAAAGTATTACCTCAAGACCTTTATCCACTCACACATCGTTCTCCAGTTGTTGGTTGTGTTACACATTGAAGCTACATAATCTTTCAGGCTTGTAGTAAACATAATTTGGTATGAAAACATATCAGACATTCCATTTGTCTCCGCTGTTATAAAGTCCAATATGTTCTCGTGAACTCCTAAATTTCTAAGGTTATTCACATGCTTTGAGAAATGGCCATTTGCTTTTAACTCTTCAACCCCAACCGTAACAGCTTCAAACTCCCCATATCGCATCTTTGAAAGACCTACTCTCTTTCATACAATTTTATACTACTTTTTTCATTTGGTTGAAGCTTCCATTTGAGAATTTCTAACAAAGGAGTATTAGATTGATTTTTCACGTTGAAATCTTTACAAAACTCATAAAAGTCATGTTGATTCACGGTGTGAAAAACTTTAACGGGATCACAGACTTCTTTGTTTGACGGATAAAAAGCTTCGAAACTTGAGAAGTTAAGTTGCCATAAAAGACGAGTTTCCAAATGCCTCCTTGAATACGACTTCATTTGATAAGTTTTTCTTACAACTAAAAAAGTATCCTCACTCTTCTGACCAATTTCCCCACTTTTACCATTTACATATATGCTTTCTGAGCTTGTCAAGCATTTTTCACCATTAAGAAGCACTTGTATGTCTTCTTCTTTATCACAACAAACGATCTCGAGGACAACTCTTCTCCTTTTGTGTGTTGCCTCTGCGGAAGATGTTCATAGTTCCATATTTAGTACCAGCAATCGTCAGATAATCCTTTGCATTCGGTTGATGATACTCATAAACTAACGGTTTATTAAATTCAATAAGCCACGAATAAAATCCAGTATCCACATCTACAAGCCTACAATTACATTCCGGGTCAACCAGAAGTATCTTATTTCTTTCCATCTCGTCCCACGTTGTTGTGATCAATAAATCTGATATCCAGTTATAAACATAAGTCAGCTTTATAAACATTTGTAAAAAAAATCAAGGGGTAATAAACATTCTTGTAAAACATTTAGGCGAACAGTGTAAAACATGTAAGCCTTATAAAAAATCTAAAAGTAAAACATAACCTATTTTACCAGTAAAATAGTATTTTACCTGGCACATGGACATGTCACAAGTGCTTAATTTAGTATTATTATCCCCTATTGCAAACCAAATTCCATTCACAATCCAAATTACAAAATTAACCATAAAGTAACAGATTGAAGCTTATTAAGAACCCATTAACTATACAACGGTTTGAAAGAGTCAATTTATCCAAACGAGTTTTAAAACAGATACACATGACACGTAACCACCATTGAAGTGACAAAATTAGATATAATGATTTTAAGGGATGGACATACTCTACAGCGAGTTCTGAGTTCCACGTATGAGACTAAAATGTCACATATGAGAATATTAAGGCACATAGTAACAGATAATAAAATGTTAAACTAGGCTTTCAATTTTCCAATATACATATAAGCAAGATCACTTACTAAAAAAAACGCCTTCACATAACAATAACTAGTCTTCATCAAAATCTCGGGGTCATCAAATCTACCCAAAATTACATTTATCTAGTCAAAATTACATGAGTCGTTGTTATAAGTATATATCAATTGATTGCCAAAATTTATATGATGTACGACTTCTATTAGTTGATACCAATGTTAAGATTTAAACTTATATTTAAGTAAAAAGGTCTCTTTGCACATAAACAATGTTCAAAGGACCATTTGATAAACCACTGGTTTATGTATCCAAAAAAAGATCTTGAAAAGTTGAAAGTAACCTTAGGACAAGTAACAGTTAGCTTTCCATAACCCAAGACAAAATAATAGTATACGCTAGTAATTCTATTTCTCATCACTTCATCTTCTCCAAATTATATCTTCCTTGTTTCTCCATCTTGTTCAACTTCACCTATACATTTTTCACATGTTCTTTTCTTTTCCTTCTAACTCAGTTTCATCTCAAGGTGGTTCCTTATATTTTTCTAAGGTAGGTCCCAAAAAACCTCACATATAGCTCATAAAGGATCTCGGTTTCTAAGATGGTTCCCGGGCACCACCTAAATACACATAAGTCCGCCCCTGGTAATTCTATAACCCCAACGTTTTAAAGCTGGTCATTGTTATTTGTTCATGCGTTTATACAATCCAAGACAAACGCTAATCAAGAAATTAATCTATAAAAATTAGACTCATAAACCCCAAAAATATTTCTCTTGTGATATGAAAAACCCCAAATTCTGCCTTCCTATTTATTTCTAAAGCTTTATCTTAGAGAAAATTGTACCAAATAGGAACCAACCGTTTCATAATACGGAGTATTAATCACCAAAAAAGTAAAACTACTACTATTTAAAAACGTTATACAGTATATATGACTAACTAAAACCACATATGCATGTTGCTTGAACTTTTTTGGACCATTTTGCATTAGCACAATAGATAATTTTTAATAAAAACTGTAACTAAAACCATTAATAGTAAAAAGAAACTTACCACTCTTTTATGAAAGTAGTCTAAACCACGTTGCAAACCGAAAACCCCTCTACGGATATGCGGAGGTGGATGATAACAGATTATCAACATAATACTTGATGTATCTTCACAAGTTCGACTCTTGAAGGATAGTATAATATAATGATAGCGATAAAAATCACTAGAGAGGAAAAGTAGGAGACGTATGGTAGTTTAAGAAGAGAGGCGTTGAGACTTGAAACTGAGATTGAAATGGAGTAGTTTATAATTTTATACTCCGTATAAAGAGTGAAAAAAAAGTTGTGGTAAAAAGGTATTCAAGATTCTTGATATATGAGTCATGTATGATCACATCGAACTGTATATGCACATACCAAGGCATGCATATTGACTTAACTACACTCTTTACCTTGGGTGTTAGGTACAAAGTTTAAAGCTGAAAAAGGCAACATGAGATGCTATCAGTTGGCTAGCTTTATTTAAATCAATGTGAGATGCTATCAATGCTAAGCAAAAGGGTAAGGTTTCAGACTATCTTAATTTGGTGTTGTTGATATAAATTTTGGTAGGTAGATTAATTAATACTAGAAGAATACCCGCACAAAGTGACGGTATATAACGGTAAATATATTTGTGAAATCATGATTTTGGTTCGACTTTGATACAAAGCATGTATTTTTTGAAATACAAATAGTATGTTCTTTTAAATTAATATAGTACTACCTCCGTCCCATAATAATTGTTCACTTTGATTTTTCTAAGTCTTTTATATTTAACTTTGATCATAAATATTTTTATTTGTGTAATATAATACTTGATGAAAAATATATGAATAAATTGGGTTTCAAATATAATTTCATTATATATAATTTTCATCAACTATTATATAACACAAATAACACTATTAATGGTCAAAGTTGAACAAAAAAGACTCAAAAATGTCAAAGTAGACAATTATTATGAGACGGGGGAGTATCTAGGTTGTCAAATTTAAAATTGATCAATAAAAGACATGATTTAAGTTGTCAAGTTTTTAAAAAGTTGTCAAATTAAAAAAGTATTCAAATTTAATTTAGGCAAACTACAAAATTTTGAGCTTCAAGATTAAGCTTTCAAGAAAAGAGAAACTCTTTATAAGTAGTAAAGCTCGGGTAAATTTAACCATTTACGTTTTGTAGGTAGGCTAAATTTTTGGTAGGTACAATATTTAATGATGGTTTGCCAATTTTTGGTAGGTATAATAATTTTCTTTTTGATCTATTGATTATAAAATTTTAGTAAAAGTGCAGGTTGTATAAGCGAGAAACTCGCTGGAGGCCCAGTTTTTTTAGGGAACCCACTTCCAGCCTTGCGGGAAATTGCAGCTAAAAAGTAAAAAAAAAAAAAAAAATAATAAATAAAAAAGATCTCAAGCGGGACTATACTCTCGAAACAAAAACACATTCTCCAGGAAAGAGATTCATTTTTATTTCTTTTGTGTGTATAATGGGTATGTATGTATTAGAGGTAGGGGTGAGCAAACGGACCGGATGGACCGGACCGACCGACAAAACCGACTGACCGAACCGAAGCCGATCGGACCGATGGACCGGCGGTCCGATCTCGATCTAAGGTTTTGCGGATTCGGTCTCGGTCCGGTCCGGTTCAAACCCAAATTTAGCTTTTGGACGGACCGACCGAGACCGGACCGACCACATTCGATCTTGGTCTCGGTTTAGGGTTTTTGCCGGATTCGGTTTCGGTCCGGTCCGGTTTTCGACCGATGAGCACCCTAATTAGAGGTACTTTAAAATGATAAAAGATGAGAAAAAATTTAAGGGAATAAACATAAATTGTTGCAAAGATTGAGGTAAAAGAGGAATAAATAAGAGTGAGAGTGTTAAATGATGACGTGGAGCTAATGTGACGAGTGAATACCTTCAACCACACCCTTCACACTAAAAGGTAAAAATAAATTTGCGGGTTGATGGAAACCCCATGACGAAACCAAAATCGTCGTAATAAACTTCAAAGTTTCACAAAGTGCAATACATCAAGACCATCCACTCTTGTTTGAGAATCATATTGATAAATATATCGTGTTTCCAAATTTTGAAGTTGTACAAGCACATAGTCAAATATTTGAACGGTTGTCATATTGTAATTATATCCATGTTCTGGCATAACTTTTGACACCACAAGTCAATAATAATTCATTGATGAGGCCTATTCAACTTCTAATTTTGTCAAGTCCATCAATAACGAAGAGTTAAGTGGTGTTTGTTTTTTAAGAGGATCTGAATCTGAATTTGAACCGCACATCTGAATTTGAATTTGAGGCGTAAATGTTTGAATCTGACCGCATCTGAACGGGAAAAAAACTCATGTTTGAACCGCATATTTGTTTCCTCGTACTATTTTTTTTTTATTTTTATTTTTATTTTTTATTATTTTTTTTTGTCAGCAAGAGGCATTCAGACACCCCTCTCAAGTCTAGACCATTAAGATCTTACTACCTCTGAACGCGTCTGAAAGGGGGGAAAAAAACAAACGGTCTGAACAACCAAAATGTCTGACCACGTCTGAACGGTTCAGATTAAGAGGCTGTTATGAGCCTCTTAATGAAAAACAAACACCACCTTAGTATAAAGACAAATCCAAATAACTCATTTTGAATATGAATTTGATCAAGGACATAGATACTTATGTATAAAATGTATGTGTAAAGAAATATGCCCAACTACCAAATCGCTACATGTTTCACGATTAGATTGAAGTCATATTGAATGTCGAATTGTGTTTTTGAAATTAATGATTTTGCTAAAAATAACCTTTTAAGATTATGTCTAGACGGGTAAATCTATAAGATTTTCTGAATTGAGTTTATCTGAGAAATCGAGTCACTCCAAAATACGCATCGTAACCGCGGTTACCATTTTTGTCCATTTCCCTAGTCATAAAATTTATACAAAAACATACACAATCTTGCGGGTATGGTCACAATTTACTATAAGGTTTATTAAAGATTAACAAGTCCATTGAAGGATTTGAAGATAGTTAATTATAAAGTTTTGATGAAACAAAAAAGTTCTTCCTGCGATTTTGTTCGCTCAATCTGGTTCCACATTTAAGATCACATCATTACGATAAACATATATAACGAGTTATGACCAAATTACTTACCTCAAAAGATGGCTAATCTATCAAGAAGTGCCAACACGAAATCGTTTAATTCCAAAACAAGAATCGCTATTAATACTTAGCATTTCTTCAACGCATAACAAAGGAAAAGGTTTAGTACTACCCATATATAAGTCCAGAATACTTCTTAACATCCATATGATCATTTATCATGATTATTTGAAAAACTCTGTCATTAATTAAAGAACTTAATCTTCTAACATCATTACCTCATCACAAATTGACTTACATGAACCCTAATCTCAATATGCAAATTAACTTGATTTAAGCATATTTACCTTGTAAATGGCTAGAGACTTATTTCTTGCAATGAAACACCAATTTACACCAAATTGATTACTATAGATTTATTGTTCTTCTTTCATTTTTTCTTTCTCACCTCACACACATAGACTAAATTGTGGAATGTTATGGAATCTGGTGAGGATTTGTCTACAAAATATGTACAACTTTGTTAATGTGGCTTTTTTAGTCCCTCAAATCTTACTCGTAAGACTTTGGCCACTTATAACCTCTATACCAAATATACGCATACTTCACTTTTAGTTTGACTTTCAACTTAAACTTCGTTGACTAACAAATTATAATAAGTTTTTAAACATATAATCTTTTAGTCAAACTAGTAGAATGATATGTTAACAATAAAATACCTCGACGGGTTTTGGGGTGTAACATTTTCCCACCGCACATGAGTGTTTTAACTAATAATAGTCTTTATTTTGTCGATGGTTATAGTAAGTTTGGTGTTGGGGATGTGTTGCAATTCGCTGATACGGGTTGTGAATTTTTATTTGATACTGAAAAAACTTTGAGATTGATTATGTTAGTGATATTGATGATGATAAGTTTTTTAATTGTAAATTTTTTCAATATTAGTATTGTGTTGGGAGTTTTTATTTACTTTATTGTATATTTATATTTTCTTTAGATGATATTTTTTAATGAACGGTAAAGATTTATTGAATGTAGTTAGCAAGGAGGTAACACAAAATTACATTGGTTTTTTAAGCCGGCCAAACGAAATGACTAGAACCTCTATTTTTTAACCAAGAAAAAGAACAAAAATGAATATTATCAAATAAATCACATTTCCTCATGCGTTGAGAGTTGAATGTGATCGAGTTCCGATACTTTCAAATAAACCACCAAGTGGACGCGGATATCACTTGAATGCGCTTCTTGACATCGTTAGAAACTCGGATGTTATCAAACCAAGACTCCCAATCTGAGTGGGAGTGTAATGATGGGATATTCAAGTCAATCCAAACACGAACAAAATGCCATATATTTGACGCGACATCACACGAATAGAAAATATGATCATTGGTCTCCCTACCGTTACTACAAGCCGGACAATAATAGAATGAATATTCAACCCTTGCCTTGAATGATTCAGACGATGAGGAAGCCTATCAAATCTCATCCTCCAAATGAAAATATTCACCTTTCGAGGAGAATGTTACACCAACTAGTTGCCACCGAGAGCGTCGGGAGAATAACATCGTCAATGTGTTTTCTTGTAGCACCAACAGTGAAAAAGCCATCATTCGCGAGACTCCATCTGATGACATCTCTATCCGTAGAAAGTGAAAGCAAATGCAACTTAGCTTTCAAAGCTTCTAGAATGTCGAGACATCTGCCAGAAGTAATTGGACGCGTCCAATGCCAAGTCCAACCACCACTTGAGAACTGCTCACTAATGATACAATCAGGGTACGCCTCAAAATGATAAAGCCTGTTATATCTATGAAAAAGAGGAGAGTACACTGATCCAGTTATCAATCCAGAATCACTTGAGAACCACAACCTGGCTCAGTTGTTGATTGTGTAAATTACAACATGGCTTTTGTTAAAGATGATGTGGAAGAAATTGAGTCGGTGGTTGGAAGGATGCGAATAGTTGAATAATAGTTTATAGATTGTGTTTATGTTTTAAATTTGTTTGTTGTTACTTTATTATTTGTTGGCTGTTTAATTTATCATTTTGGGATTATATTATTTACCGAAAGATTTGTTTTCTAATATATGATACAGTTTTCAAATTATATGTGTATGTAATAGTTTAGTTTTTTTTTACGCATTTGTTTTTTTTTTTATTTATGTGTTGCGTCTTTGATCTTCAAAGCTATCGATTATCTTAGAAACATTATTTCATCGGTAGTTGATATTAAGTTTGTTTCTGTACAAGAATGAAAGTAACCTCAGTTTTTGTGGCTTTGTACAAAAAACTAAACTATTACATACACATATTATTCAAGTATGGCATTCTAGTTAAAAAAATAAATATGCATCTTGACTCAAACTTTACTGATTCACTTCATGTATAAATAGATAACAACCACTTAATAAAAAAGGAACACATGAAACTATTAGTGCTAACCTTTTGCTAGTTTAAAAGGTCGGATGACTAACAAACAGATTAATACCAGCCCTAGTGTTAAGACTTGTGACTTTAGTTTCACTCAGTCTACCCAACCCATGTCCTATCTGTCTTTCGTAGAGTTACAAGAACTATAGTTTTACACTTGTATACAATTTACTCAAGTCCTGGTATCAAAGGACCATGAACTAAACATTCTCATTCAAGTTATCAGACAATAAGAATTTGAAAATTCGATCTTTGAATATGTTTATACGTTCAACTACAATTGCAATAGCCGGCACCAACACATAACAGAAAACTCACAATGTCAAAATCGTCAAACTTATAATATGATTACAAACAGGCTCCTTTTAAGGCTCGGTAGTACCAATGAGAGCAAGAAGCATACCCTCAAAGTCAGGGACCGAACCAGAACCAAATATGACCGGGTGCACAAAATTTTTTGAACAGTAATATAACAGAGGTAAAAAGTGAATGAAAACGAAGAATTCATTATAAACAATAAATAAATGAACATATTGCCTTCTAATTAGGGATACTAGAAACACATTGATATAAACCGAGTGCATTTAAGATGCATTTAGGAAAATTAGATATTTTTTTTCATAAATTAACACTATATCAAAAAAAATCTATGCGGTTCCCGGAAACCCGCGGGAACCCCCTGGTTGGCTGGTTCCGTCCCTGCTCAAAGTCTCCTCAGTACTATACATATCTTTGGCAATGGCTTGATCTAGAAAACACTAGCCCTCTTTTCATACTCTTCTTTGATAGATCATGTCAAATTCAGCTTGTGTAGCAACAACCATCGTAAGCACATTCTCATCGGTCCCTTGTCTATTAATTGCTAGCCTTAACACCTTCTCGTAGTACTTAGCAGGGTACGTCAAGGACTTGATTGTGGCCGTTAATTCTTTAGATATTCATCGCTAGGATCCGCTTTCAAATCTTACAGATCAAACATATTTTCATTAAAAACCAGAATTTTATTCTATTTATGTGAAAATGTCAATTTTTGATCCGCTATTAAATCCATAGATCATACATATTTTCATTAAAAAAAAACAAGAATTTTAATCTATATATGTGAAATGTCAATTTTAGATAACAGTTTATACGAATGTCTGTTTTGATAATTTTCATCAACTAGTTGTGTTAATTTTGTGATTCGAATTTTTTTTTTGTGAGATATACCAGTTACTCTTGATAAGGCTTCTATTCGAGCTGCTGTAACGAGACTGACTTTTACAGGTTTATTTTGAACTTGATTGAAAAGCAAGTCAACATGAGTCAAAGATGTAGAAATCTGTCATTCTGTCGTGTGGAACAGTTTTGCCCATTTTCTTATGACCTCATCCAACGTGAACTAAAAGCGAACTTCAAATCCTCATATACGAGTTAGAAACTCATCAATATCATTGCTCAAGCTTTTGAGTTGTTATTATTCACCACTACAACCTATCAGATACACGAGTTGCTAAAGGCAACGAATCTACATACATATATTGATACATGCATAGCAGCAAATCATATGATTCAAAGCTGTAAGGATGCTTGTTTATCATATATTTAATTAATACCATGTAAGGTAATTTAACCTATGAGAAGTAACAACCGGTCAAACAAGGAAGACTAATATTACCATCGCAATTGTAAGATCCTGTGCATATCATTATAGCAAAAGAAGAAAGAGGTAATGCAAAGACGTGTTGATTTGGACACACATAAACAATTAAGCAGCAGACGTCGAACAATCAACTCCTTTAATTTCTTCTCCTTTGATTTAGTACATCCATCTTTGTTAATTTTCTATCAGTTCATGCTTTTCTAAACTTCCAAATACCAACTGATTTTTATACTTTTCAGGAACTTGGAGATAACCAGGGAAAATAACAGGCGGACGAGAAGATACAACCTCCTCTTTGTTTGGGCGAGGGAAATGCTTTTCTAGGTCTTGCGAATGATGATTCTTCTTCTTCCTCGTCCTCTTTTTCTTCTTATTTTTCATCTTTTTTATCCCCCCTTCCATTAAAGGTACCGCTTCAGCTTCTAAAGGGCTAAGGATATGAGAGCTGATAGTAAAAAGTTTATATTAGAAGACATACAAAACAATAATATTAATAGCATGTAATTAATACGAGTCTGTCCGGCCAATTAAGCAAACTGATAAAGTTGGTATAAACCTGACTAGGAATGTACGAGGAGAAGAACGGCGTGTACGTGAGCAAAGTGACTGTTGTTACCCTTATTCGCAGCATCAACAAATGATCTAAGGTTTTTTTTCCTAATTGAGTCGTATTCTAGGTCCTCCTCGTGAGCAAAGCATACAACATCAAGAGCTATATTAGTTTCCTTTAAATGTTTTCCAATCATTAGAATGTCATCCATCAGGCAGCATCCAGGACTGAAAGACAAGAGCAAACATGTATATATAGGTGATGCAATAATATTTATTACTATAAGCATATATATAATAAAAGAGCGTACATACCCTGCAACAGACACAAGCATCCTTCTCTTGGTGTATTGGAAAGCCTGAAAAGCCAATCATAGAAACCTGGGCGCACCAGGTGCGGCAAGCTCACCACCCCAAGAAATGTGTTCTGAGCATAGAAAATAATAATAATAATTTAGTACATCATTAAACACATGGAGTAACAATAATAATAATTATAAAGCAAATTTGCTAACCTAGTGTGTGAGTCAGAAACTGTTCAACGTCGCTGGAAGGTGGAGTTGGAAAGGTAAAACACCACAGCCCATTGTCGCTAAGCCCACATGAAACTTGGGATTAGACTGTAACAAAAACCAATAATATAGCATTATAATGACTTTGTTTGAAAGTCATTGATTTTAGGGAGTTTATGGTAAGAAAAAGACCTTGTTTTTAGCGCGGCAATAGAGTCTGATAGCCTCTAATTGAGTCTTAAACACATCACTGTCCACTGGAACATAACTGGAATTGTCAATAAGGATCATTGTAACCTGCAAAAATAACGTTTCTTAAAAAAGAAGACGACCGCAATTGATATAAATAAATAGATAGGAGCTAGAGATTGTTAACTAACCTCGGTTTCCATGGTTGAAAATCACAAGTCCCTGCATGCATCATGAGAAATAGTACATAGATTTAATAACTAAATAATCACCAAAAATATATGACTGTCAGTAAAAAAATAATTACCTGCGTTAGGGGTTTGAATATATTGCGTGATTTTATTTTATTTTTAGTTTTGAGTTTAGTGAAAATAAAAAAGAAAAAACGTTTTATAGGTTGGGGTGTTAATTGGGTTAGGGTTCGGGTTAACTCGGGCTGGGTCAAGTCGGGTTGAGCCCAAAATATCATATCCGAGCGACTTTATTTAAATTTCGGGTAAGTTGAGATCATGCCAATTCAGATCGGGTTCACTTGGGTCGAGTCCATTTGTTTCAGATCACCCGAGTATGAGTAAAGGATAAAAAAAATTGGCTAGTTTTATAAGTTTACATTATCAATTTATAAAACAACTGCAATAAAAACAACTGCAATAAAAACAACTGCAATCAACAATATAATTTGTGTTTTGAAACCATTTGACTTTTACGGTCAAACAAACCATTTATAGTGTCGCCGTCATTAACAATCTTAAAAGGAAATTTACTTGTTTGCTATAAATCATTAAAAGAACTGGTTAATCTGCATAACTAAATGCAATTTTCTAATTCCTCCTTTAACACTCTACAATTATACGGAATCACGACATACTATATTGATTATGAAACGTAATTACACAAGGGAATAATATCCATGAATGACAAATTAGATTGCATACCCGGCCAACACAAGCTTATGACAAAACAAATTGCATGCCCAACACATGCTTTTCGAAATATCACTATGCATATATACCATATAAAAATGTCGATACTATAATGAGGCGTAAATCCACTATTAACTGCAACATAAGCAAGATTAGGTGTTTGGAAAGCACACAAGACTCCATTTAGATGTCAAGCTGCGATGATGAATCAATTAGACGGCATTCTTTAATGCGATTATGTACTCAAGGCCACACAAAGAGTAGACTTGGAGCACTCGTTAGTTTTATCAGCTGAAAGAAGACCCAAGGGTGCGTTGGCCTGCACCAATGAGATTATAAGTTGAGGGCATAATTAATACAAGCAAACATACAGAAAAGAAAATGTTATCACAAAGGTGATAACTATGCAAAAAAGTTTGCAACTTGCCTCACCGAGCACGAACCAAACAACCTGACAACAAGTTAGCAAGCTTTCTACTAATAATCCTCGTTCTTGTGAATACAAATGGACATGGATGAATCTCAAATGCTTATCCTATTTGATGCAGGTCAAGCAACTCCAGTTCCAAACAAAGGCTACAAAAATGAGTTATTGTAACTAGCACATAGTTTCTGAAAACTTGCCATGAACCTACAAGTTAACCATCCCTTCAATCGAAACATTACTTAAAATTGATCGCAAATGTGGGGGGTAGTAAAATAGACCAAATAAAGGTCAATGTAAAATACACCAATATGACCTCCATCAGCTTTCTATATGGTATTAGAGTTGCTAGCTCCATGGTAACCTTTCCATAAAATAGCAACCTAATCGGCTTTTGCACTCGAATATTTAGTAGAAAAACAAGAACAGAAAGAGAATAATAAAAACAATAATAAACGTTAATGTGACAATCGCTTCATACAACAATCTGCAAATGTATTAATTTTCTAAAAGGAAAATAAAACCCTAGCCAACAAGATACAAATAAGCAACAGAGACACACACAAACAATTAAGCAGCAGAGTGGGACACATTCATCCTTGTTAAACTTGTATGAGTTGATGCATTTCTAAACTTCCAAATACTAAGTGACACTTTTCAGCCGCATGGAGAGAAATTTCAGGGATGATAACAGCTGCCCGACAGGAAGAAGATACAGCCTCCTCCTCCTCTTCTTGTGAATGCTTTTCTAGGTCTTGTGAGTGATGATTCTTCTTCTTCTTCGTCCTATTCCGCTTCAACTTCTTCTTCTTCTTATTCATGTTCTTGTTTATCCCCTCTTCCGTTAAAGCTACCTCATCAGCTTCTGAAGCGCTAAGGATACGAGAGCTGATAGTACAAAGTTTATATTAGAAGAAATACAACAACAACAAACGTATTAGTAGTAGTAGTAGTAGTAGTAGTAGTAGTAGTAAAAGCATGTCTTAGAACTTAGGCCAATGATCAAAAAGTTGGGGTATATAACCTCACTAGGATGTCAAGAACAGAAGAAGAAGAATGGCGTGGTACACGAGCAAAGTGACTTTTGTGATCCTTACTATTCGCAGCAGAAGCAACAAATGATCTAAGGCATATTGTCTTGAGGGCGTCGAATTCTTGGTCCTGGTGAGCGAAGCTGACAACATCAAGAGCTATATCCGCTGCCTTATAATGTTCTCCAATCTCTAGAACGTACTTGGTCAAGTATCCATGACAAGGCCTAGAAAATATATTATTGATAGCTAGAGATTATTAACTAACCTCCTCGGTTTCCATGGTTGAAAATCAGAAGTCCTTTTCGTTGAATATAGCGAATGGGATCACTTATTCACAACAAATTCAACAAAACACACGCTAAACTAAATAATCACCGAATATGTATATATATATAGCTGCATGTCGGTAAAAAAATTAATTACGTGCGTTAGGGGTGTGAATTTATTGTGCGATTTTTCTTTTAAAGTTTTGAGTTTGGGTATATATTGAAAATAAGAAAACGTTTTATAGGTTGTGACTGATAGGGGTGTTAATTGGGTTAGGGTTCGGGTTAACTCGGGTTGGGTCAAGTGGGGTTGAGCCCAAAAATATCATATCCCAGAATGACTCTATTTTAAATTTTGGATTAGTTGAGATCATGTCAATTCGGATGAGTCCATTTTGTTCAGGTCACCCGAGTATGAGTAAAAGAATAAAAAAACTGGCTAGTTTTATAAGATTACATTAACAATCTTAGGAGAACCATACTTATAAAAAGCAAATTTACTTGTTTGAAAATCACTAAAAGAATTGGTTAATCTGCATAACTAAATGTAATTTTCGAATTCCTTGCCTTAACACTCTACAATTATACGGAACCACGACATAGTTTATTGATTATGAAACGTAATTACACAAGGGAATAATATCTGTGAATGACAAAACAGATTGCATATCCAACAGCTTTTCGAAATATCACTATGCATATATACCATATAAAAATGTCGATACTATAATGAGGCGTAAATCCACTATTAACTGCAACATAAGCAAGATTAGGTGTTTGGAAAGCACACAAGATGAACTCCAATTAGATGTCAAGCTGCGACTTTGAATGCGATTATGTACTCAAAGGCCACACAAAGAGTAGAATTGGAGCACTCGTTATTTTTATCAGCTAGAAGAAGAAGAAAGATATGTAACCAATGTGGACTAATAACCATCTACACATGGGACATGACCAAGCAAAGCAGAGACCCGAGGGTGGGTTGGCCTGCAGCAATGAGATTATAAGTTGAGGGCATAATACAAGCAAACATACACAAAGAATATGTTATCACAAAGGTGATAACAATACAAAAAAGTCTGCAACTTACCTTACCGAGCACATACCGAACAACCCTACAACAAGTTAACAAGCTTTCAACTAATCCTCATTCTTGTGAATACAAATGGACATGGATGAATCTCAATGCTTATCCTCTTTGATGCAGGTCAAGCAACTCGATCAGTTCCAACAAAGGTTACTAAAATGAGTTATGTAACTAGCACATAGTTTCTGAAAACCAACAACTAAAACTTGCCATGAACCTACAAGTTAGCCATCCCTTCATTCGAAACATCACTCAGCATATACCAAACGCAAATGGGGGGCAGTAAAATAGGCCAAATAAAGGTCAATGTAAAATACACCAATATGACCTCCATCAGCTTTCTATATGGTACTATACTTGCTAGCACCATGATGACCATTCCATAATAATGCAAACCTCACAAACAATTCCAATGATTAAAATGGCAACCTAATCGACTTTTGCACTCGAACATTTAGTAGAAAACAGGAAGGAAAAAAGCTATAAATTCATAACGTCCTTTACAAAAAAAACTCATTATGCTCTATCTACTTCACTTATTGTCCGTTTTTATCTGTTTTCGTAAATGGTCCATTTTTATCCGTTTTCATTTTAATCTATCCGGATAAAAACAGGTAAAAACGGATAAAAACCGTTTTTATTATCCACGTCAAAACGGTTTTTATCCGTTTTTATCTGTTTTTATCCGGACATATTAAAATGAAAACGGATAAAAATGGATGATTTATGAGAACGGATAAAAACGGAGAGAAAATAACCGAATAAAATGAAAACGGTTATGTATTATGACAATAAGTGAATTAAATAGAGCATAATGAGTTTTTTTTGTACAGTACATTATGAATTTATAGCTTTTTTCCAAACAAGAACGTAAAGAGATTAATAATAACAATAATAAACGTTAAAGTGACAATCCGTCATATACATGTATTTATTTTCGCAAAGGAAAATCAAACGACAAAAGGGGCCTAAGCCAACAATATACAATTCAATGAGAGACACACACGAAACAAATAAGCAAGACAGAGAGAATTGAACAACCAACTCCTTTCTTCTCCTTAGTACATTCATAGTTGTTAAATTTTTATCAGTTGATGCATTTCTAAACTTCCAAATAGTAACGGGCCAGGACAAACTGGGAGATTATCAGGGAAAATAATACGTGGACGAGAAGATTCAGATTCAGCCTCCTCTTCTAGGTCTTGTGAATGCTGATTCTTCTTCTTCTTCGTCCTATTCCGCTTCAACTTCTTCTTCTTCTTATTCATCTTCTTGTTTATCCCCTCTTCCGTTAAAGCTACCTCTTCACTTAAGCGCTAAGAATATGAGAGTGATAGTACAAAGTTTATATTAGAAGACATACAACAACAACAACAACAACAAGCGTAGTAGTAGTAGTAATAAAAGCATGTCTTAGGACTTAGGCCAATGATCAAAAGTTGGTACAAACCTCACTAGGATGTCAAGAACAGAAGAAGAAGAATGGCGTGGCACATGAGCAAAGTGACTTTTGTGATCCTTACTATTCGCAGCAGAAGCAACAAATGATCTAAGGCATATTGTCTTGAGTGCGTCGAATTCTTGGTCCTCGTGAGCGAGGCTGACAACATCAAGAGCTACATTCATTTTTTTTAAACGTTGTCCAATCTTTAGAACGTACTCCGTCAAGTATCCATGACAAGGCCTAGAAAAGCATTCCAATATTATTGATTTAAAGGTGATGAAATAATATCTATTATAAAAGTAAGTAGGTGTTTACATACCCTGCAACAAACACAAGCATCCTTAACTTGATGCCTCTGGGAATTCGTACAAAGCCAGCCCTAGAATAGCTGAGGCCCTGAAGTATGTCATACTCACCGCCCCAAGGAATGTGTTCTGAGCATAGAAGATAATTAATAATAATTTCGTACATCAATATGCAGCAGCAGAGTAGCGAATGATAAAAATAATAAATTTGCTAACCTAGTGTGTGAGTCAGAAAATGTTCAACATCGTTGGTAGGTGGAGCTGGCCAGAGAGTTGCACCCCAGCCAAGTGTGGCTACGCCCACACGAAACTTGGGATTAGACTGTAACAAAAACCAACAATAAATATATAACGACTTTGTTTGAAAGTAGCTGCGGAATTTAAATTTATGGTAAGAAAAAGACCTTGATTTTAGAGCGGCAATAGAGTCTGATAGCCTCTAATTGAGTCTTAAACAGATGACTATCCTTTGGAACATAACTGGAATTGTCAACAACGATCATTGTAGCCTCCTGCAAAAATTACCCTTTTTTTTAATGATAAAAATAAATAAATAAATAAATACTGTAGATAGCTAGAGATTATTAACTAACCTCCTCGGTTTCCATGGTTGAAAATCACAAGTCCCTGCATGCATTATGAGAAATAGTACAAAGATTTAATAACAAAACATCCTTGTACGTGTTGAAAATGATAACCAACTTTTCGTTGAATATCGCAAACATCGAATCGGATTATATGATAACTTACTCCTTAAATAAAAATGTAACAAAATCACCTTATTATCAAAAATCAATCAACTAAAACCCTAATTCACAACAAGTTCAACAAACACACACACTTACCTGCGGTAACTAGATAGGAGTGTGAAATTGATCGATGTAAGATTGATTTGATGTTGCATTATTTATTGGCCTGAATTCATTATGTGATTTTTTTCGGTATAGTCTTGAGTGTGGCAATATATTGGAAAGAAGAAAGAAAGAAACGTACGTTTTATAGGTTGTGATGGGTGGTAGGGTTGGTCGGGTTAATTCGGGCCGTTTGAAGCTAAGTCGAGTTGAGGATATAAATGTCATACCGAATCCGACCCTATTTCGGGTTAGTCGGGTTCCGGTCAATTCGGGTCGAGTTCACTCGAGTCGGTTTATTCGGGTTCTGGTCAACCCGAATACGTGTAAAATGATAAGTAAAATTGGTTAGTTCTATAAGTTTACATAGATAACTTGTAAAAAGTATATTAAAAAATCTTTATTCGGGTCCATTGGGTCGACCCGAATTCGAGTTTGGCATACATATTTAACCCGACACCCAAGTCTATTTAGAATCCGGGTTGACTCGAATAAGATTATTGGCCCGAGTAACCCGACCTGAATAAGATTAATCGGGTTCGTGTTCGGTCGGCTTTTTGACACTTTTGGTTGTGAGAGGAGACTATTTATATAAGGCAACGGGGGATGGTTGAATTGGGAGTTACGGTGTTGTGTTGAGGAGTTACGTGTGTGCAAATATTTTATCTGCGTATAGCGGTAATGGTGTATGATTTTTATCAAAACCTGGCTGTGTTGATTTGTGTGTGCGTATTTTGTTTTTTATTTCTTGTGCATTTATATATAGTGTGGTTTAAAGGTAACACTCGCTTGTATGTGCGCGCTTTTTTCTGTTATATTAACAAACTATTATGATGATAGTCAAGTAGATTATCATTGGTTTTGGTTTGTTTTGCGGGCGGTCCAACGGTAATTCGATGATGATAGTTAATGACAATTGAGCACAAACTCAGTCATATTGCAGCTTCACTAAAGCCCTGAGACTTTATAGCGGGTATTGAGACTTCACTAAAAGTCTGCCCCTGCACAAGTCCTACTAATCTTTCAGCTAATTACAAGATCTAAAGTTTTACAAACTTATATAAACGAGAAAGTACACTTAAACTCTATGAACTTGTGATATCAAATGAGCATAAATTAAACTATCTCAGTTAAGTATCAGACTAAATAGTATATTAGGAGTCTCATGAAGGACAACTTATATCACTTCTTTCAAGTTATCACATAAAAGCTTTGAAATAATGATACAAACTGTCATAACTTTTCACTTGTTCATGAATCCGAAATCGATAAAAAAACAACTTGGAACGTTTTATTAATAATTGTATATATTTATACGTGTAAGTGTAACTGCAATGGCACGGCACATGATAGAAAACATACAATGTCAAAATTTCAAAGAAGCTCGTTTAAGCCTCAGTAGTACCAATGAGAGCGAGAAGCATGTCCTCATAGTTTCCTCGAGTATCTTTAGCAATGGCTTGATCAAGCGAGACACTAGCCCTCTTTTTATACTCTTCTTTGATGGATTTCATGTCGAATTCAGCTCGTGTAGCAACAACCCTTGTGAGTGCATTCTCATCGGTCCCTTGTCTATTGATTGCTAACCTTAGCACCTTCTCGTAGTACTTAGCAGGGTATGTCAAGGACTTGATTGTGGCCCTTAATAGCTTCAAGAACTCATCATTTGGATCAGCTTTCAAATCCTATAGATCAAACATAACTTTATTAAAGACCAAACTTTTAATCCATTTATGTGAAAATTGTCAATTTGGGTCTCTTGATTAGCTACGGGTAAACACAAACTTTGGTTAAATAAGTTAAAATTTTTGTCCTAAATATCTACAAATCCTAACTAAAATATGTTACACATTATCCGACCCAATTGACCCATTTGTTTTTTATCATCATGCTTGGACATTAAACATGATCGTACCTTGTTAATCTCTTGTCCAAACTCATCTTTGTAACTGTTCAGTGTTGCAGTAATCTGTGCTTTGCTTCTCGTGGTGATAATTCTGATAAAATCGTCATCGTTATAACATTTTTCCGTAACTTTATCACGGAGTAACTTGGCTTCTTTCTTCGCAAGTGACAAGTCCACTTCATCCCCTTCGTACCTATAGCTTGCCACCAACAGCCACAACAACTACCAAATCATATGCACACAATCACAAGTGAATGTGGTAAGCTGCGTTACAATAAAAACATGCTACTGTATTATTGTTTCTTTATACTAGGTGTCAGTTTCGACTCATCTCAAAATAGACCAATGAGTTAGATAGTTGACTACTTTTGTAATTGTACTTGGAAGAGTTAATTCCTTAACTTCAAACAAAAACTTGGTCAAAATAGTGTGTTACTACCTTTTGGGAGTCCCCGATTGTGTGATATGCAACATCCTCTTCAAGTGATTTTTGATAACGAGCTTGATATGCTTTCCTTGCGAGAAGTAAATCATTTGCAGACCTGGTACAAGCTATTTCTACAAGAACTTGACCGTATTTATCCCCTTTATTTATGGCTTCATTGGCTAAAGACGCATCGCGTTCAGATGGATCAAGTGTCCAAAGTAGAACAATTTTCTAAATCAACAAGATCAATTCAAAACAATAACATATTAGTACTTTCTCCCATCTGTGTTTTTGAGTTTGTAGAACTTCTTATGTGGACGAAATAGGAAGCAAATTTGATTTTCGGAGACTAGACAAATGATGCTTTAAGGCATACACTTCCATATTCTTTTATGCAGTGTGGTATTTGGACATGTATCTTATAACTAGTAACACATGTGTTTTGAATGTATGTTAATCAATCACAAAATGTAAATCCAAATACCCCAACTCAAGTCCACGTATAGCACCCCTTATGGCAAACAAATTTTAGGCCTTTCCGGCCAGTGAACGTGGAACTTGTCGAGTTTGAACTCAAGACATCATATTTCATAAAGTACCAAATGACCGAAATGAATGCACTACTACGTTAATCATTTCACCTACATATATATTTTCTCCTAATAAATGGAAAAGTAAATCGATTCTTTACCTCAAAGTCTCTTGTAAGTTCCTTGTCGAGAGCCTTTAGAAGATCTTCATTGTAGGTTTGAGTATAAGTGAGTCGAATAAGCTTGCGTTGTTCGGCTGTTCTATGAGCTAAAATTCCAATGATCAAACCCTCATTTGTTCCCCATCCTACAATATAATTAACCAAATTTGAGTTATAAAAAAATTAATTATATGATACCCATGTACACTTTATTAGACCCGAGCCCATTTGGATTTGGTTCCATTAGGGTTTCTAGGTTATGTAACATTTATATATTACTTATGTCTCAATAAACATTATAACCTACGGGGGTTTACATAACCTAGAAACCCTAATGGACCCAAACTCATAGACGGGCTCGGGCCTTATAATCTATTGCCTAAAACACTTTGTGCTCATGAACATTGTGCTGATCAAGTTTCACCAATATCATGAAGAACAACAACTTCCGAGCCTACTAGCATGTGCGGTACGAGGAGATATAATGTAGGCATTTGTACATTTACGAAAAGGTAAAGAGACTACTTATAGAAAGACATCTGACTTATAATCATTAATTAAGCATGTTTTATAATTCATCAATGTAGACAATTACAAGATAAAATTCTACCAATTCGAAAAAAAAAAAAAAAAAAAACATTGACAATTACGCAAACAAACGTAAACCAAATAAATTGATCCACATTCATTAATAAAAACTGGACGAACATCTTTTACATAATGAAGGAAAACCCCAACCATCATATAATCATAAGAATGATCATTTTCAATAATTTATAACATTATGGATGAACCTTCAAAAGCTTTGCGGAGCTGCTCAACATCGTCGGAGACCGGAGGAATTTCAGATGGAACGGTAATCGTCGACATTTTTCAGTATTTTTTTTTTCCGCTTTTCTCTTCATTTTATGGTTTTGATTTATAGACATTTAGATTACTATATTTGCTAATCTTCAATTTTTACAATCAGTTTAATCTAAAAATAGAATTCAAAATATTGAGTTTCATTAGTTTTCATACATGACCTCTATCAAAAGTTCCTATCAAACATTCAAAATTTCATAATATCGTTTTTTATTTATCAAAGCAAATTCCACAGTTGCTAAAGGTACTCTTTCAAATAGAGAATTATATGTCTACACTCTTGGGACTTGGCCAAAAAAAGAAAGAATCAAAAAGTCAAAACTCACTTTTTCAAAAAAATGGGTTTAAAAGTGTTTCGAGTTAAAATGCTTTGTTTTCATTTCATGTCTAAGTTGATATGAGCAAATTGGTAGTCCTTTAGTTTTCATGTCCACGGACGGACCTTCATGGATGCCGATTTTAGGCCACGAAGTGTAAAAAATATCATTTTTTGATATGTGCAACTCCGATATTTATGTTATTTTCTTTATGGTGCAACTTTAGCTTAGCTAAAAAAAATTATAGTACGAATTTTTGTACTTACGATAAGAAAAACATTTATGCAACACCCTATTGAAAATCCTAGGCCTGTCCCTCTTCATGTCTAAGGTGTGATAATTGCTAAAAGTTGAGTTTAAATAATGCAAACTTGATGTGGAATTATTCTTCTTGCATCTTCTTAATTTTTAATTTTTACCATTCTATTCTATTTTCGTTCATATACAAGTCGATCGAGCAAGGATCTCTTACTCGTATAAGTGGAGAATGTTAGATTTTTTATTTTGAATTCATCATAAATCTCAAATCGTATTTTACGTGTAAGCTGTAAATTGACATTTTCATAATTCTTAAAAAGAAGTATTTTTGGAATTTAAAACGTGACATATTGGTACATCCCAATTTTCAAGCTATTACAATCACAAATGTTTCAATCGTAGAGCCGTAGAAGAAAGAATATCCTAACAATTGTTGGAGTCATTTTCACGACATGGATCATGATTCTAAGTTTTTGCCAAAAATATTAAAAAATATATGTGTGGTCTATATAGCCTTAACAATTTGCACCAAACACAAGTACATAAATTTGATTTGAGATTGATGACCACACATTTATACTTTAAAATTCTGATATCTTAAAAACTTAAATTAATGCAGTTTGTCTAAATTATCATTAAGTATCTCTTAATACACTTTAAGCTTGATCAATTGACAATTTTTTAAAAATATACACTCTATTAATTTTAAAAATGATTGTGATTCTCTCAAGTTGGATATGAACATTACCGGTAATGTTCCATCACAATCAAAAAGAAAATTGGTCTCTTAGTAGGCCCCACTGTTGTGTTTGTAAGGGAACATTATCGGTCATATTTATATTAACTTGAGAGAATCTCAATCTTTTTAAAAAATACACGTTTTGCATTAAAAGTCAAAAAAATCACAATTTCACATTATAACTATTTCTTTATTATGCACCGCGACTTTATATATATACCCGTTAAATAAACCATATATGAGCATGCATATCTTGAAGAAACATACCTAGATAACTACTTCCCTATTTAGACAATTGAAGTTCATCTTTGACATTTTGTGGTCCATATATTTTGATGCAAAGGCTTTTTGCATTTTATATCATAAAAGTAGTTCGTATATCAATTAATTCTATCCAAATAGTTTCTTTTATTATCAAAAAACTTGTTTTATTCATGCAACACTCATTACACCTTTTTCATGTTTAACTAGTACTCCTTCCAACAACAAAAACATGTGCACCAAACACGTTTATCCGAGAGGTACATTTTTAGACATGATAATTTACGTGATTTATTGCTAGTTATAACAATTATAAAATCTATGAATCGATACAATTTTAAAGCATGTAAATTAACTTTAAAAAAAATCTAATAATAGTAGGGAAGAGATCTAGTGAGAAAATAAAATAAAATGAGAAGAGTGAGAAATATTACGTACCACATTTAGAATGAATTTTTTAAGGGAGATCGTCTACTAGATCATCGATATCTTGATTGAGGTTTCTTCCGTTCTTCTAATTTCAACTTTATTTCGTTGATCCTCATTCATCATGAAAATCGAAAATGAGTGATAACTGTGACTATTGTCTAAATAATAGTAGAAAATCTCAAAGTCGATCCGATTAATAAAAATGATTGTAGTACCTTCTATTTTTTTCCAACTTTCTTTAATTATTATTTTTTATTATAAAACTACAAAACAAAAAGTTGGAAAAATAATATAAAGTTTGACAAGTCAAAAGTAGCAAAACACAAAAAATACACAGTGAAAACTATAAAAATTTGTTTTGTCATGTTAATAAAGTGGGTAAAACTGTCAAAAAATATAAAACATAAAATATAAAGTTTGACAAGTTAAAAGTAGAAAAAGACAAATGATACGAACCAAAAGCAACACTACCATAATAAAAATTAGATAAAATCTACGGTTTGTCGCAAAAACTTGGCAAAGCGCTTCACGTTGGGACAAACACAGGCTTTTCATCGTCGGGGTCCTTATTTACGGTTTCTTACTCGTTCTGGTCGCTGATGAAATCAATATCGATTTTGTTTTGTAGTCGAGGTATTTAATTCATACACATTTATCTTTGATAACACATTTATATTTTAGCTTTTCATCTTTCGTCATAAATCATCATCCCAAATCGTTCATCTCCCAAATCATCATCCCCCAACATCTTCGCGGTCATCATCTCCCAAATCATCATCTCCCAACATCATCCTATTTTTCTATTTTTTATACGAGATGCAGTCAAGAAATGGAAAAATGCTGCATACATATTTATCGCTTATTAGCGTAAGATGAATTGAAAATGGAAAATTAGTTGAAAAAATGGGCTTATGAAGAAATAAGTTCTGACGTTTAGAATAAGCTAAGGGGTGTTGTTTAAATTATTTTAAACATAACTTGTTGAACTTTGACAAACTTATACTCTCAAATTTTTGGTGTAAGAGCTTACGGCTTATTAGCGTAAGATGACTTGAAACTGGAAAATAAGCTAAAAAAATGGGTTTATGACGAAATAAGCTTTTAGGTTTGAAAATAAGCTGAGGGGTGTTTGTTTTAGCTTATTTTTAGGAGCTTATTTTGTTTTTTTATCGCTTATTAGCGTGTGATGATTTGGAAATGGGTTTATGAGAAATAAGCTCTTAAGTTTGAAGATTAGTTTGAAGATTATTAGGTGTTTTAAAAAGCTAAATTAGCCACAAGCTTAAACAAACAACCCCTATGAACTTGGTTATATTATTTGATGCAATTGTTTTGAAATGCGGATTAGGTATTTTAGGCGAGTGAGTGATGTACAAAAGTGATTTAATAGATTGATTAGGGTGTTGTATTGGAATTTCGTACTTGTTTTATATTAATAACCATAACTTATATTGGAGGTGTTCTAAAGATCGTGTTAGCAAATGTTTTGAAGCAATTGGCGACAAAAATGGTCAAGTTACATTGCAAAAGCTAATTTAATTTGGTTATTCAAAAATCTTTTAAGGTTTCCAGTTCAAATCATTATGAAATAAAAAGCACTTTTGTTGCTAACTAGTCATGATTAATTTTGACTGGAAACAGTAAACAGGATGTGGAGAATCAACTTGGATTTGGCTATTGCTTTGAAAGTTGACCAAATTAGTTGCTTCTTGGTAAAACCAATGTTTTAAAACCGGGTTGACCGTGATTCAACCGGTTGAACCGGGAACCGGTGATGTTACCGGGCCGTTAGTAACCGTGTTTTACGGGATTTAAAACCCGGATTGAACCGCCAGGTTTCACTTTACCCGGGTCGAACCGGTTCACCAAAGCCGATTTGTATTTTTGTTATTTTCTAATTGACCAATATGGATAATCGAGAATTGTTACATGAAACCTTAAGCTTCTGAACAAATGAATTTACATGATCAAGTTATCTATACAATACTGCCAACATTTTGTCATGTTAGAATAGAAAAGTTATCATCAGTTTTAATCCAAAATGTTTGTATAATAACAAATTTCATGAGGGAAGTAAGTATTATGTAAAGTTGTGATGACGTAAATGTTTAAACATATACAACAATATATCACAGTTTTATGGGAATATCAATTTACATAATTTTAAACGTTTCAAGTAAGTAATGTCGTTTTAAAGTTTGGACCTTTCATTGGAATGTATGTGTTTTTATTGGATTGTATGTTTGGTTAACTTATTTTATGCTTAGTATTTGTTTTGAAGGTTTTACATGTGTTTGATATGGGTTTTTTACAAGTTATATACGTGTTTGGTAACACAATTTATTGAGTTTTTTATGTGTATAGAAAACCGGTTTGACCCGCCAGTCGAACCGGTTGAACCATTGACCCGGTGACCCGCCGACTCGACCGAGTCACTAAAAAAACCGGTTTTTAAAACATTGGTAGAAACATTTAGTAACATGGCTTCTGACAAATTCAATAAAAGTTTAAGTTAACTTAAAACATTGGAATGAAAATTCAATGATGAGTACCTTCCCAAACAATCTTTTAATAAAATTATGCCTTTCTCTATTTATCTTGTTCCACCTAGGGCAACAATTCATGGCACGACTTGAAACACGATTCGAGACCAACACAAAATAAACAAGTTATGTTCGAGGTTAAACAAGTTTGGGTTAAAAATAGATCGACCTAATGACCAATAAATAAGTTAAGTTTAAGTTGAAAATTTTGAACATACCAACTCACAAACTGAACGGTCGGAACACGACTCCAATTGACACGGTAGTTCCACCTACTAAGGTGCTATCAATGGTTCGGTCGGTGATATTGACCGATCGGTTAGTTGGGGAGCAAAATTACGAACTAATCTTGACCGAGTTTAAAACTCAAAAGTGTGTAAAATTTGAACCGCTTGGGATTATTAAAAAAAAAAAAAAAAAAACTTTCTTGCTTACAACATTATAAATACCAACCTCAAACACATTTCTAAACACACAATTTCAAACACAATTCAAACATCTTCATCAATATTCATCATGTAAAAAAAAGACTCACATCAAAAACCGACGATCCCGACTTCCAAAATTCCCCGAATTTGAATTTCTCACCGGATCCACCGTTTGAATTAACCGGTATAACACCACCACAAAATCGGGGTATTCGTTTTCGTGCATCCGGTTTTGAATATCAAACACGCTTACTACAACCGAATCAAAATCAAAACGCATTTTAAGTCAATCGTCCATATTTCCCACCGGGTCGTCCTAATATCAATTGACAAATCACCAAGTGTGTCGTCATATCATCCTAACATGGATTTCTCGCAATCTTCCCAACCAAATCAATCGTTTTCACCGCTTCATGGTGTTAATCTTGATATGGATTTGGAGGATTTTATGGAATACCCTCCTCAAAACTATCCGTCTCAACAATACCCGACTCAAAACTATCCGAGTCAAGGTGTTTCGATGAGGAAAGGTTCGGGGCACGGTTCGTACCACAGTTCTATTCGTCTTGAAGATGATGCCGAAGAGACGTCATCTGTCAAACTAAAGAAGGGTTCAAAACGGGCTACAAAGTAGAAGGGCAAGAATGTTGAAAACAAAAAGACCGAACTATGGACAAAGGAGGAAGAGGTCAAGCTTTGTAAAGCTTGGATACATGTGTCGGAAAATTTCGAGAGAGGGAACGTTATCAACCGGAATGGGTTTTGGGAGGAGGTGGTAGCGTACTTTGAACATGAAACCGGTTCACAAAAAACGTACGACTCGATCATGACCAAATGGAAGGGTAGGATTCTAGGGTTGGTTTCTTTTGTGCAATTATGGATAATATCAAGAAGAATCAAGGAAGTGGTGAGAATGACGAAGACAACTATGAAAAAGCTCTTAAAGAATACCGTGTGATTCCAAGCATGAGTTTACATTGAAGGGTGTTGGAAAGTTTTGAGGATTCATTCGCTTGAAAAAGCATTGAGATGCCTTCTTTCACCCGAATAGTCGAAAAAATCTAAGACTTGAAACAACATCGGGTCAACAAGAGGTCCTTTAATCCCAAGGCGTGGATGATTACGAAGAGGGCGAGACTTGAGAATCACGACCAAAGTCGTGATGCATCCAAGAAGAAAGCATTCGCCTCCTCTGTGAGCCACGTAAATCATTTGCTAGTTCGATGGCCAAGAACTTTTCAAGTTCAAGCTCGTCAGTAAGAAAAAATATGAATAAGGAAGAGGAATACTTAAAGTTGAAGCAAAAGAGTTGGGTGCAAGAGGCAGCGGCAAAGGCATAGAATTCAAAGGAGAAAATTGAGATCCAGCGTCGACAACTTGCATTGGCGAACAATCAAACCGGCCCGCGACTTAATTTTCTACAATACATCCTCGACCCAAATCGATCAAAAGACAACCTACAAAGCTTAAACAACTTAAGGCAATCAATCAAGCGCCACAACTTAGATTATTAGTTTGGTTTTAATAAGTATTGTAATGTTTACGTTTTATTAGTTTAAGTTTTTTAATTATTGTTGTAATGTTTAACTATTTTTATTAATAAAGTCTAATTTGTTGTTACAAATATTTGAATTAAAAAATAATAATAACCGGCGCGACAAAACATCGGTAGTTCCACCTAATAGCTAATTGTTGCAAAAGAACAAAGGATAAAAGTACATTCCCAAAAATACATTCAACAGTCAAAACAACAAGTCATCATCATAACAACTTTTTCACTTACACACACACACACACACTGTAATCACACACAGTCAGTTACACCATGTCACCACCACCTGCAACAACCACCACCGGCGCGTGCAGCGCGTGCGAATACACCTCCGACGAAGAGCTCTCCAAACCGTGCTCACAATGCGACGACGATGATCGGAAACCAAAGATGACGTCATCGTCGTCATCATACGCTTTGCTAAGCTTCGATTCGTTTCCGGTAGAGGATTATGATAAAAGATGGAGGATATTTACTGCTGCTGTTAAAGGATTCGCCATTGGAGCTGGTATTAAAGGCGGTTTTTCGCTTTTTGCGATTTTTTCGCGGTTGAGACGGAGGCGTTCGTTGTCGAATGCTAAGTGAGTGATTGAATGATTTGTTGTTGCTTTTTGTATAATTAGATGATTTTGATGTTTTGTAGATGTTATGTGATGAGAAATGATTATTAGTTGTTATTGTTTTTAGCGCGTTTAGAATATATAATGCTTGTTTGCTTAAGCGCTCCTAGTTAAAACGCTAATAATAGAAACTGCTAATTGCTAACGGCTAGGTAGCGAGCATAAATAGAGCAATTAGCATTTAGCATTTAGCGTTTTGAAAAAACTTTGTTTGGAATGATTAGCAGTTACTACCTCCGTCCCTAAATAAATGTCACTTTGACTTTTACGGTCTTTCTTGTTCAACTTTGACCTTAAATATTTTCATTTGTGTTATATAATAATTGATGCAAAATATATGAATGAATTAAGTTTTAAATATATTTTCATTTATACAATTTGTATCAAATATTATATAACACAAACAAAATTATTGAAGGTTGAAGTTGAATAAGAAAGACCGTAAAAAGTTAAAGTGGACATTTATTTAGGGACGGAGGAAGTAGCATTTATAAACAAAAAAACGCTAAAGGCTAAATGCTCTTTGAATAAGCATTTAGCATTTAGCATTATGCTATTTTACACAATAAAATTACGGCTAGAGCTATTCTACCAAACACTTTTATAAATTAAACTGTTACTGCTAACTGCTACTGCTAGTTTCACCAAACACACCTTAGGGTGTGTTTGTAGCAGTTAGCAATAGCAGTTTAATTTATAAAAGTGTTTGGTAGAATAGTCAGTAATATAATTTTAATGTAAAATGACGTAACGCTAAATGCTAAAGGCTTATTCAAATAGCATAAATAAATGAGCGCTTTTATAATTTTATAAATGCTATATGCTTTCTACCAAACGAGCTTTTAATAATAATGCTAAATGCTAATTGCTCTAAAATGCTCTCAAAAGCCGTCTACCAAACACACGGTTACGAATGTTTTTATAAAAAAAAGTGTCATATATGTTACTTTTATATAGTTTCATTATTAGTTGATAATAAGTGTATGTTAGTTATGTGATGAGAAATGATTAGTTGTTTGGCTACACGCGATTAGTTTTTGGATTTTGTTTAAAAGTTCCTGTTTAAAACGCTAATAAAAGAGGTTTTAGCTTATATGCCATTTTGTATTTTGTAGTTATAGCTATAGCTATGTTACCAAATGTTTTTATAAAACAACCAATTACTGCCAATGGGTAAGTTAGGTGTCATAATTCTCTGTTTTGTAAAAGATTGTTATCGTATGCTAAGTAAGTGATTTGAACTCGTTATTATATCTAATAAGTTTCTAAGATGTAGTTTATCGCATTTGATTAGTTGATGAATATGTTGATGTATTATTTTTGTGATGAGAAATTGTTTCTGTTTGTTATTGTTTTTGAAGTGAGTGGAAAGTTGTTTTTGAATTTGATTTGTGATGTGAGTTTTTATTATGAATTGTTACGGATAGAGTGATAGACTGAATTTGATAGTAGGTAGTAGGTACTACATAGAGTAATATGTTTATGTTAGTTTTGTGATATGAACTTGTTATTGCTTTCGGATGAAGGAAATGTGTTTTAAGGCATATAGAGGTTTTAATGTGTGTGGATTACATAATTTGGTGATTTAATGGTGACAATTGACTGCTAATATGAAACGGTTGTTACGAGTTAGTTTGTAAAAGAGTATTTGACATTGTAGATTAAACATAATGAGCTAAAGTCTAAACATCAATATTTTAGAGGAATTTATGTTTTTGTCAAGTTTGCAGCAAATTAGTGACAAAATTTCACATTGAATTTAAGTATTGACAAAATTTCCGCAGCATGGTTGGGTATTGGGTGGAGGTATTTCACAGGCATCAAACCTTTGCTGGGTAGGGTTGATGGGTACCATTATGGTACACAGGGTTGAGGTGTCCCTGCCAATATACACTTTTTGATCCAAGTATTGGCAGGACTTGGATTGACATCAAAAGTTAAAGTTTAATTTTTTTGTGTAGATGCATGGATTAATATTTAAATTCTAACAATAGAAAAGAAATTATTGTTTGTGAAGCTCATATTTGATCCATTGGACAATTGGACCCTCCTGAGGAGTGATGGCTTGAGTATGGGAGAGATTTTGGATTCGGATAGTGAGTTGAATATGTCACTATTGTACACCCCTGGCTGTCTTTTTCCTACACAGCACATGCTTGTCCTCAGTATTTATTTTCGTCAATCCGTTCATTGTACCCTGTACTAATTTTATACCGGCCTAGCATACATTTAACCTGTTTTGTGTTTGTACTCTTAAGTTTTACATTAACATAGCCTACACCTACACTGGTTTTGCAATTAATTAACTTAACCTCAGTGGACGTCCTTTTGCACACCTCTGTGTTACACAATGTGTTAAGTTCCATCGTTTGAATTTCTGTTAACAATCTAATTCTGGAAATAAATAAAAAACAGTAATTGTATGGAAGGTTAAGGTATATAAAGCAACTAAAGGCTAATAGTTGTACTGATGCTATCACATCATGGGCTCATAGTTGCAAGATTAATAAGTAATATGAAATAGGATGCTGTTTGGTTTCAAGTATTTGTGAGGACATTTTTATTGCTTATATCGTTTTTACTTACAATACCTATGCTCCTAAAGAGGTAGAAGTTGAGCTGTAGGTCAGATCACCTAATGCAAGGATATTGGTTTGAATATTTTGATTATGATGAAATTGTAATAATTACGTTATTTTTATAACACATATTAAAATATTGGTGTTAAATTTTTGCAAAATTCGTATTAGTTATTTTAATGTGAACTTTACTAGGTTGATAACACAGTTTATGGTGTGTTTTGTTGATTGTGTTCATATTATCCGCTTTTGTTAGAAAATAACCTTACTGGAAAGGTAAAGCTATAATATAATCTAAGATATGTGTGTTGATGATCTTTTTAGCAATAGTAACTTGATATTGGTCATTTTACAAATTTTACATATCCTTGTTTATGGTTCAGGAAGGTGCAAATGGCTTCAGGTGGTCAGGATTTGATTTTAGCACTGAAAGAAACCGTCAGATATGGTCTCTTTCTTGGCACTTTTGCTGGGACATTTGTTTCAGTTGATGAGTTTATAGCTGCTGTAGGTGGACACCGGAGGTATATCCCTCTCTGTTTCTCACTTTCTTGCATATCTTATTTAAGGCTGAGCATATATTAAGTCTTCATTATTGTCTCTAATCTGCTCTTCCCTCATCAATTTGTTAAATAGGGAGTTATTTAATCGCCTGATAGACTACCAAGCAAACTTTACTCCTATAGTGATTAAATTTAAGTATCATAGGCTGTTTGAAAAAGTAATTGGAATGTAACCAAGTTAGTAATAACTTTTAGAAGAGGTAACTTTAAAAAACCAAGCGCAGTGTTTTGCATTTTCGTTTGTCTAACTAACCCAAATAATTAGAGTAGAAAAGTCTTGTGTTGTACATACATATTTCCTTGGAGTGGAGAACAACTTAAATAAGCTATATGGAGCATTGCAATTACTTCATAATAAATCTTTCTGAAGTACTTAGTTTCATGTCGTTTTCTTTTATTTGACTCTCAGTGTGCAATGATACTACAGAACAGCAAGATGGAGGGCCTTATTAGCAGGGGCAATAGCCGGACCTTCAATGCTCCTCACTGGACCCAACACTCAGCACACAAGCTTGGCTGTTTATATTTTTATGCGTGCAGCTGTCCTGGCATCACGCTGTGGAATAAAGAGCGAACGATTTGGACGCATTTGTAAACCTCTCACGTGGGCCCATGGAGACCTATTCCTGATGTGTCTCGCCTCTACCCAAATATTGTACGCAGTTGCTTCTTCCCTTAACTTGACATAATTTTATTTTTTTTAAAAGAAATAATATTTCTCTTCTTTTCTATCCGGTAGCATGCTTAAGATGCATTTACATTTCAGAATTATTTTAATGTGATGAGCGGTATTTTTGGTTCATAACAATAGAATCTGATAAATAGTGAGGAGATTGAGATGAATAGAAGGACCTCTTTTCTTATTGTGGATAGACTGACTGATGCATACAACAGAAATATTTATTATGAGAAAAAGGTCATGCAACTTATTGGAAGGGTTTAGAAGTTAAAAATGAGGCAGAATGGGTAGAAGTATGGTTAGTTGGTCACAAAGTACTATCCAACAAACCCATTCCACCATGTTTTTCCGTGAGTAATTTAGTAATGCATGAGTTTTATGACTGAAAAGTTTCAATACAGCAATATTAATAAGTTAAATCCATACTTGGCACTGTCGTAGGCTTCCAATAAGAAAATAGGTATGGCTGACAGTTAGATCATCTTTCTAGAAATAGACTTGCAAGTTGAAACTGCATAAAATTTGATCAAAGTAATCTATGTGCTACAAGAGATGATATAGATGTTTTTTCTCTATTATTGATATTACAAGTTTACAATGTGCATACTGTACAGAGTGTTTCACTTTATTAATGGAAAATGTAATATATCTCTCAATTAACCCTTTATGCTATTCACAGGTGTGCATACATCCTAAAGCAGGATAGTTTACCTCAGACATACAAATCATTTCTCAATAAACATGGTGGAAAGGACCCGGCCATTCTTCAAGGTGTTAGAGATATTGCTTGTGGCGTGCCTTTTACTAATCTGGAGCAGATACAAAAGTACTATAAGAGCACGGGTGTCGATGTCACACTTGACCCCCAAATGAAAGTTCCGTGTTCGGTAAGCATGACTTGTTTTCTATTTTTTATATTATGTATTTGCTGTTGCAGTATATCTTTAAAGGTAATCTTTGGTAAATCAACCTATGTGGTGGATTTCGCAGATCATACATGGAAATCAGTCATGTAGTTGGCATGCAATTTCATTCTTTCTCCAAGAGTATAAAAGAGCAGTACCAGTTTATCTTCCAGTATATTTAATTCCTGCACTTATAGTACATCGTCAAGGACTTGGAAAGCGGTATATATTTGTTCATCCTCGTGTCCTTAAGATAATGTTTTTCTTTACTTGCACTGATATGTTAGTGTTTTACTTTCAATTAGCTAATCTGTCAGTAGTTTAGAATCAGATATTATTACCATTTATTTCGAGCTTTTCTTAGCTTACAAACAATTTTCATCGTAATCCTTAAGTTCCTATCATTATTCTTCTCACAAATTTAGTCAGTTTGTTGACCCGTACCACATTGTCACAAATCTAGCTTTCTGAACCTGTCGGTTTCCATCTTTCTCTATTGTCATCTTCATGCTTCTTATCTTTGACAATTTTAAAAGATATAATTCCTGGGTATAATGAATCAGTCATTATCTGTAGGAACACGACATGATGTTCAGTAGGAAAATTATTAAAAATTCTTTACTGCTATATCTTATTATTCATTATAGTAGATGCTTTTATGTTAGTATCTTTGACGAGGCTACATCTTATTCTTCATTAAAGTCGATGCTTTACATTAGTATCTTTGACAAGGCTTTGCGTTATATTTGACACAGTTTTGTCATATTTACACCAGCCCTTCTGCCATTCATCCCACACTTCTTTTAGCTATTTTAACGTGTAGTTACTTGTTATCTTGCATATCTAAAAGCGATAAGAACACAATCATCAGGGCTCTATTATTAATAAATGTGTTCTATAAATTTAAACTTATTACTCTTAATTTATGCAGGCCTTTCACAATATTGGCTAAAGGTCTTTTTGGTACTGCAAGATCAAGCCTGTTTCTCACCACATATTGTACTTCTGCCTGGTGAGCTTCAGTACTATTTTCTAGCTCGAAAAAATTTCTGGTTTGAATATGTATATAACGTCCGTTTGGTACTATGGCATCTGTATCAGGGTCTGGACATGCTTCCTCTTCAGGATTTTCAAGAGATGTAATGTTACCATGCTGGCATTGGGGACGGTAATACCCCTTACTCCATTTTATTTATCAACATGCACTATATTAGTATATTATAGAGGTGGGGCAAAATGGGTGTGTCAGGCGAGTTTGACGAACATGTCAAACGGGTCATTTTAACAGGAGTCGACGTTGGTTTCTTTGTCAGATGTTTGACAAGGTGATGATTTCTTCCTGTTTACTTTAACAGGTTGAAGATAACCGATTTAAAATTAAAGATCGAGCTTGTGAACTGGCTAAAATGCTTAAAAGTCACCCGAACTTTAATTTTAACCTCCATAACGGATTTATACAAATAAATTGCATATTATATTGATATGGTTTAGAGCAAAATAACATGAAACTGTAACTTACTTTGCATAATGGTCCAATTTGGTCATTACACTTTTTATGTCCTACTTTCGTAAAGTTACGGCAATGAGCTATTTTGGTAATTCAAGTTTTCTTCTGTCCTATTTTGTAATTATATTCTTGTAACTAAAGTGTTCTTGGTCTAATCTGGTAATTACTTTTGAACACTATAATTACCAAACTAGGCTTTTTGAAAACCTTTGATTACCAGGACATAAAAAACAGAATTAGACCATCTCGAAAAGTGGGAAAAAAAACAGTTGGCGAGTCCACCTGACCTGACCCATTTGCCACTTCTAGATATATCCTATATAGATACTCTTGATTCCATTTAGTTTATCGTATTTGAAGTAAACTTTGTGTTATTATACAGTTCCCAACTGGTATCAGTTTGGCAATTGAGAAAAAGAGCAGGAGAATAGAGATATCGCTCTACTGCCTTGCTCGAGCTATCGAAAGCTTTTTCACAACCATGTCTGAGATAGGATATATGCCAGAAATATTAAACTTAAAACGAGTCGATGTGTTAATATTCAGCATATCAACAGCAATTATAATGCATTGTTACGCCATTGAAAGAGACGTTTTTAGATCTAAATACTTGAACGTGCTTGATTGGGTGTTTGGTGTCCCTCTTCCTCCATACGACACAACCCCACGAAAAAAAGATGAAACAAGCCGATGAATTTATACATGCACAAAAGGTGGTTATTGGTTTATTTATTGGTTATATGGTATGTAAACTGAAGCAGTTCAATGTCACTTTTTTAGTTGTAAGGAAACTTTTTTGTATGCATTGTTGTTGACAACAGAAGTAGCGAAGTAGAAAGAAAATATTGTATTTTTAACATCAGGTCGGGTTTAACGATACTGTAGTACTGGAAAATGAACCGTTCATTTAATTTATATTCTGGATAAAATTCTTAGTATGTAGGTTCCTTTCGAGTTTCTATTAAGTTTTTGTTTAGGAAGTTAGTGGTTCTGGACTCGAGGTTACTGATGAAAGTTCTTGTATCTCTTTTATAGCAACTACCGTGTATGTAGTCAGATTGATTTTATTCTTTCAGTTTGAACTATGAAATGACATTGATGTTTCTGTTTTTCCGTTTGTCTAATAAATAAGCAAAACGACAGATTATTTTCTGTTCCAAACAAAAAAGAAAGACAATGTTTTGGTTCAATTTGTGTATCGACCAAATCTGGTTAAAGAAAGCTCCGGATTTTAGTACTGCATTACATATTCTACTGATTTATAACATTTTACTTATAAAAAAACTGAAAGAACTATGCCAAATCTATATTATTTTTGTTATCAGATACATATATATAGACTTTGTTAACCCTACAAAGCAAAACCTGTACATTGTGTATTTCATCTTGCTGATAAGCTTCTATTATCATACCATATTAGGCAGAATTAATAAACCTAAATATAATGCTTCAAAAATTTAAATAAATACGAAACGACAAAATCTTATGATTTAACAACTTGATTCAATGTGAACATGGCTAAATCTAAGAATTATGTACAAAACTCAAGATCGAACCCCAACTGTTTTGGATACTTACAACAAGTCAAATAATCCAATAAGATAATATAACGATGTCGATTTTCCTTATTCTAGTAACTAATTCTAACTAAAGAATCATAGAAGTAGTTACATTTGTGGTGAGTAAGGCTCACTTAGTCTTTTGGGTTGATGCTTTTGTAGTGTCGAAATCTCATTCTAGCTCAGGTTGATATGTACATCCACCATTTATAGAAAGCAAACCCATATACTGTAATGTAGATTATCGTTCTTACAGGGTAGAACTTAAACCTGCACAAGATAACACACAAATAAACAATTTCAAGTGTCATAAAATCTAGTAATGAAATAGTAGGTTTTAAGTAAAACATTGAAGAATTGATTTTTGATCAAGGCGGTACTAGGGTAGGAGGTTGATGTTAAGTCATATTTATCGATATGGCTAAACGTGTGGATCTATCATATCTTTCCATTTGTTGGGTTATATACCTTATACTTGACTAATCGACTAGGTGACACACTTCGACACAATTGATCAAGACCCTTGAAGAACATGAGTGATCAGCGCATAAAATCGACAATTATCAATTAGCATGTGCTATAAGAACTTCAAATATGACCGGCTAGATCAGGATAGCTATTAAGCCTATATATGAAGTTTAATGACACATAGGGTATGCTTGCCGAAATGGGTTGGAGTTGGGGCTGAGGCTGGGGATTAATATAGCCAATTTACCTTTTCAATCTTAATCGATTGTGTTTTCTTTTAGATCATTTTACACTACATTCACCTCATGCTACTACTAGTACCAAGTACCAACTAAGTTTCCAAAACATACCACATAAGTTCCAATGACACAATTCCAAAAAATTTCTAGTCAACAAAATATATTGAGCACAACATAAGCCTCATAAAGCTACCAAAAACAAGACCATAAACAGAACTAAAACAAATAAACTCACCTTGAAGTAGTTGGTGGTGAGTTAGCAGGAGGCATATGAGCAACAGACAAAGGTGAAGTCCATTCAGAAACTGGTCTATCAAAGAATTCCCAATCAGGAAGAACAATCCCTACAATACCAAACATTCCAAATATATATGTAACAATAGTCTTCTTCCATGAATGTGTGTAGAATCCTACAATTACCATTAGTATAGCCAAACATACTAAACATTTTCTTAAACCTGCATCATCAGCCATTATAAAAAAGACAAAAAAAAAGATTGTGATATATTGAAATGAAATGATCAAGATGACAAAATGAATGTGGGGAAATGAAAGGTGGTTGGATGGTGAAACATAAATGCATTCTTGCACTTCAATGTTGACATTTAACTTACTTATATTAATATAGGAAAAACACAAAAAAGTAAAAACTTTAAAACTATCGATTTTATAGTATTCATTTAAATTATCATTGGGTTAGTTATGTTAAAACTAATTTGTTTATGCATAACTGGAACCGAATTATTTAACTCAGATATATATCTTGGGTTAGTGGGTTAAATATATTCTGCGGTTGAATAAGTTAAACGTGTTTCGGTTTGACTCATTTAACCCGTTTTATATACAAAAGTAGGCATATTACATAAGTTAGAAAGTTCAAACAGATTTGCGAGTCAATCCGTTCAACCCATTTAACCCGTATAATAAAATATAAATAGTTTATAGTTTAAGTGAAAAATCTTAAACGGGTTGGCGGGCCAATCCGCTTAATTTATTCCCAACCCGAATCTTGCCTGTTTAATAAACGGTTAGTTGGGTCGACCCCAACCCGACCCAAAATCTATTATAGACTCAACCCGAACTTGTTAATTTGCGTATTGGTTTCAAATCAGGTTTTATGTCGGGTCAGAAATTGTCATCCCTATCTGCCGTTATAAAATCTTGTTGCTATACACGAATACTTGTTTAGTTTTAAAAATAACGAGTGGGAACCCCGCGATGCGGGGATTGGCTTGAAGGACTTACTTTCTGCAATGACACTTGAACCTCAAGGACTATTTTTGCTAAGTTGTGAACTTTGCATTTAATGTTTGGACTTCTTTCTGTAGTCGGCTTGAGCATCGAAATTTGTTCTACCAAGTTGAAACTTGGCATTTAATCGTATGGTTGGTTTCTCTTTCCGACAAATAGTATATATAGTAATGTTTTGAATTTTCGAAGGGTTTAAACTGTGCAAAATAAACGCGTATTTTTTTAAATCTTGTTGATACGTACATTGAATTGTCATTTTACGCTAGTATGCGAACTTTGACGTGGTATATAATTGCACATATGAAAAATTACACGTGTATAAATATTCAACAAAATAGACATCTTAGTGCAAAGAAGCAAACTCATGTATTATGTTGAGTTTAAGATATATAAAATATAATAAAGCATAAAGACATCAAGAGTATATAGCGGAAGACTTAAGATCATAACAATAAATTAATTAATCGAAAGTATGCGTAACGTCTCTCTTGCGAATATCAAATCCCTCGAGCAAAGTAAAACCACCCTCGAAAGCAAAGCAAACCAAAGAAGATTATTGGTGTAAGAATAATGTCTTACAACCACGCTCTGTACAATGCCACGAATTAACCAAACGAATCAAGCGATTGCTAGATCTAACACAAGTCCTCGTTTAAGAAAAACGAAACCAAACTCCCTTACTTGGGGTGTTCGTCGAATTATGGACTAGAGAGGAGAGATCAGGGTTAATTCAACGCATGAGTGTATTGAAACCCTTAACCTACCCTCCTTATATACTAGTAGGTAAACTTGGGAACAAGTTTGTGAATTAGGCTTTGTTTAGCCCCTATGGCGGACCACCAATGCAAGCCCAAGCCCATTCCATAACTTTTCCAAGTTTCCATTTCTAGTCCTTCTCTTTTCCATTTAACGGTCGTTAGTCATTTTCCGTTAAATACTTAACGATCGTTAACGGACTTAATGTGTAATAATTAATCGTAAACATAAAATTAATTATTAACTTTAATTCTCATTCGCTAATGTGTGCAATCCGTGGTCACGAGTTCGAATCCGGACATTCACATGTTTGTAAATATATACATTTCCAACTCCCACTTGGATATGTTTACAAAGCGTGAAATGACATTGGTTAACGCCTAGCAACACGCCAATGCCCCGAAGACAACTCGTGTATGGTTTTCTGAGAAAAAAACCAAGTTTGATGATTCATCATCATATTCATCCTTTATTTCTAATACCATGTTAATAAGAATATGGATCTTACTCATTTCTTAATTAACTATTCATTCTCGCTTTATATGATTGAGTAAGATTACCAATTCTTCCGAGCAGGATGACCTTGGGTATGGCCATACAAACATCTTAACAATCCTACGAGGGCCCAGAGTATTATACTTCAAAATAAATTTGAAGGAAACAAATCCATTTTGACTCTAGCGGTATTCATAAATTTCTCAACACTTCAAAACAACCCTTATAACTACCGATTCACGTAGCGTTAGATTGCTTCACAAAATGCACTACATCCATGACATATCTCTTGTATCTCAAGTCGAGGATAAATATCCATGATATACTTAATGACAAAGATCCATAAAGTATCATCATGTAGAGTAGGATAAGTCCTATATTCAATTCATTGAATATCATCCGAAATTAGTCATGCTATGCATCAATATACTTTCAAGTATATTCTAACTAATACTCGATTTGTCTTAATTCAATATCATTCCCATGTTATTGATTGACAACGGACTATTTAGAATAACTTAAGTTATTCAAGGATTTAAACATGTAAATATAGGACAACATCATAATAAATGAATAATAAACATAACAAAATACTTTATTTCATTTCAATAATAATGTTTACAATATCCTTTATCTAAAATACTTAGTCACGGATGGGCATGAAACTACTAGCTAAACGAAGTCCAAACTTATCGGACAAATGATTAAGTTTTTCACTGTGTAAGGACTTAGTTAACGGATCGCTAGGTTATCATCTGTGTGAACTTTGAGCAACTCAATTTCACCTATCTCGACTTGCTCTCGAACATAGTGATATTGTCTAGGATAGTGTCCGGTGCCCTTCATGACTCCAGGTTCATGGGCAAAAGTAATTGCAATTTGAATTGTCACAATATACTTTAATAGGATTTTCAATCGACGATAACACCAAGCCCCAAACAAACTTCCTTATCCAAACGGCTTCCATGGCACCCCGGCGCCGCTATGTACTCACTTTCGTAGCGTACATCGCAAGTGTTGTACATTTCTTACTCTTCCAATCCATAGCACCTCCATTGATGACAAAAATGTAACCCGTTTGAGACTTATGTATCATCTTTGTCACACTTCCGGGATGCATCGCAATAACAGTAATGACGCTTACGCTCGGATTTCCTCCATACACTATGAACATATCTCTTGTAGCCCTAAGGTACTTGAGAATATGCTTAAAGATCCAGGTGAATTTCACCGGATTCTGTTGATACCGACCGTCAAGTTTTGAGCAAACGCCACATCGTGCCTTGTGCATCGCATCGCGTACATGATAGATCCCACACCAAGCATAAGGTACTTTCTTCATACGCGCCACTCTGCGGTGTTGAAGCACACCTTGGTCGCTCAAACCATGATTCACTTGCATTGGCAAAAATCCTTCTTGGAATTTTGCATATTGAATCTCTTCAATTTTGTCAATGTAAGCACTGGGCTTAAACCATTAGCCGCCTCGATCTATCCCGGTGAGATCTTGATTCCAGTATATATCTTGCTTCCCCTAAGTCTTTCATCGAAAAACATTTACCAAGATAGGCTTTCACCTCATTTAGACTTGGTATATGATTTCCATGATTAATATGTCATCGACATACGCAATAAGGAAAGTAACACGACTCCCACTAGCTTTGTGATATACACATGGCTCATCAAGATTCTCGAGTAAATCCAAAACTTTTGATTTCCCATCGAATCTTTTATTCCATTGCCTTGATGCTTGCTTCATCCATAAATGGACCTTTTAAGCTTGCATACGGTTAGAAAATAATGGATTCACAAACCCTTCCTACTGCCATATAGATTTCTTCATCTGAGACGGCCATTCGAAAAGCGGTTTGACATCCATTTGCCAAATCTCATAGTCATAGTGTGCGGCTATAGCTATGAGAATCCTAATAGCTCTTATGTCCGCTACGAGAGAATGTCTCGTAGTCAACGCCATAGGTTTGAGTAAAACCTTTAGCCACTGACGAGCCTTGTAGGTGTGCATTGCCATCCATATCGGTTTTCTTTTGAAGATCCACTTACTCCCAACGACCTTAGCCTTGGGAGGAAGGTCAACTTCAATCCGAGACATCATTATCTTTCATGGATTGCATTTCCCATTCATAGCAATCGCCATTTATCCTTTTCGGGATCGACCATGGCGACCTTATAGTTAGCGGGTTCATTAAGATCCCCAACTATATTTTCCTCCACCCCTACGTTAAGACATAGACGGCCGGTGCACGTATAGTCCTTTCGACCTACGAATGGGAACAACTGAGAGGAGAACCTAAGCTTTCGGTTCTTCTTGAAGTTGGCTAGTATTTCGAAGGTGTTGTATCTTCTGATCATATTCCGGATCATATACTCTCCCACTCGAGTTCTTGAGATATGAGATTCCTTTCAAGGAAATCTCCATACCTAGCCACGATGACTTTGTTCTCACCGGGTAGTAAAAGTAGTAACCCATAGTTTCCTTAGGGTATCCTACAAAGATACACTTAAGATCCGCTTGGAGCTTATCAAAGTGTCACGTTTAACAAACGCTTCACATCCCTGACCTTTAAGTAAGAAAAGTTGGGAGCTTTTCCGTCCATATTTCATATGGAGTTTTAACAACCTTCTTTGTTGGAACCATATTCAAAATGCGAATAACAGCAGTTTCAAGGGCATAATCCCAAAAGTAAAAGGTAGAGTCGTAAGTTCAAACATTGATCGTACCATGTCAAGTAAGTGCTATTTCTCCTTCGGATACACCATTTTGTTTGTAGAGTATAAGGAGATGTGAGTATTGGATAATTCCACGCCATTAAGTAATCTTTGAACTCTTGACTAATATACTCACCACCTCTATCGGATCGAAGAGCTTTAATCTTCTTTCCAAGTTGTAATTCTACTTCACTTTTGAAAACCTTAAATGTTTCAAAGACTTCATGTTTATGTTTAAGTAAATAAACATAACCATAACGACCGAAATCATCCGTAAAGGTTAAGTAGAAACACACCACGCTTTTGACACATGTCTAAGTGGACCACACACATCGCTGTGTATCAATCTAAGTAGATCGAAGCCCTTTCCACTTGTGGTGAAAAGGTTTCCTTGTCATCTTCCAGCAATGCAAGACTCGATTTGTCAAATGATTCATCATTGACCGCTTGTAAAAGCCCATCGTGTTGCAGCTTTTCCATGCGTTTCTTGCCAATATGGGCAAGCGACAATGCCAAAGATAAGAAGAGTCACTATTCCATTTGCTCTTCTTATTGCTAATGCTATACAATGAATTATTTTCATTGGATATACAACCATCCATATCAATTTCAAACACACCAAGCATAGGAATTGCATTAAAGTAAAAACATTATTTAAAGAAACGAAATTCCATAAGCTGGTAAAGTGTGCACAAAACCAATATCTTTTAACAAAGAAATCGAAATGACACCCTAACAATGGAGGGTGCATAATGACAATTATTTAGTTCTAAAATTAAGCCCGAAGGCAACACTAAATCAAAGTCCCTATGGCCGACAATGCACGCTTTCCATTTCCAACGTACAAGTATCTCTCTCCACAGTCGCCTTCTTCGCCTCTAAGTCCTGCGATGTATTACGGATGTGAGTACCACATCCCGTATCATATATCCGAGAATTTAACTATGAGGAAAAGAAAATAATTCAAACATAAAAATACGATGAGCTAGGCACCATCTTATTTTTATTCTCAAGGCACTCATTCGAGATAACCGGATGAGTTCCGCTTCCAAGACCGGTGAGTTGCATGGTGGCAAGACAAATCCTTCTTAGGATTCTCCTTTTCTTTCGAGGTTCTTCTTAGAGTCAGTGGGATGACAACTTGTTTCCTTTCCTTTTCCTTTTCCTTTCCACTTTCTTATCGCTTGCGGCTTAGGCTTATTCACCTACCACCTCAGATAGCGAGCACAACGGTGTAGGAGCCTCTTTGGCAATCTCTTCTCGTAGTCTACAAGCATTGCATGTAACTCATTCCTTGCCTTCCCGTGCAATGCATGTTAAAATTGCGGACAAAATCACCAAATCGTTCTGATTAAGGAATGATTGATGAGTCCGACACATACATCGCTCGAGTAACCACGTACCGAGCTTCTCCAATTGGTCCAAGTGATGTTTCATCTCAGGGCGTGGTGGAGACAGTTGCCAACCTCCTACTGCACTGCGTGAACCTTTTCAATTAGTTCATACGGTTAAATTGCGGTGGCTTCTCAAACATACGTTTGAGTTCATCTAGCATGCTCATGGCGATAGTGCTCAAATTGTTTTTGCAATTGAGCGAGACATCCCCAAAGCATTAGACACGCCACATCATTGTGTTTCATATTCAACACGATATGCCCCTAATTCAAGAGCGGTTGCCGTGTTGGGAGGAGCTTCAGCAGAGGTGTAGTCAAAATTTCAACCCTTTGGCAACACGAAGGATGATCCTAAGTGAACGATGCCAATCATTGAAATTAGGCCGGTCGACTTGTCCTTCCAATCATATCTTTGAAAGCGGCACTCGATGGCTCATAGTGTTATCGTTGAGCCATCTACATAAAAAGTTCAAAACCATAATTAGTATTTTGATAATTTTCCTTTTCAATAAACAATTAAATACCCAAGGTTCATATTCATATAACCAATTAATCTTTATTGAAAACTAGGATCCAAATTGTCATAATCTCATCACATCGCTTGATCTGTTAGTGATGAACCTTATCTGATGAATGGTAGAGCATTTGCTCAATTGCCAATTTCAATTGCAATTCCTAGATTTATGGGATTTACATATAGCCAATATCAATCGTCATGTAAACATGTTTTATCCTATCTTATGCCTTGAGTTGCCGGTTCTCCGCCTTAACTCAATTAAGTTGTCCACTTAAGAAGCTGCAAAATCGTCCATGCCGTTCTCACGACACGTGGACATTTTACCCTTTGATTAAGATCTAAGTCACGCTCACGCAAATAGAAAATAATCTTAGGTGTTTCCGTTTCGTTGGATGGCATATAACTTAAATTAAAGGGTAATTGTTTTGATGTCAAATCAAATATGTACAAAGATGTCATGCATTCATCTTTGTAGCATAGTTTTATTAAAATATTTATATCTTGTTTTAATGTATAAGTTTTTCATCATCAAACTTTAATTGAGGTATTGGGATCACCAATCAAGGAATTAGTGTTAATTATCATCCATTATACCGCACTTTTGCATAAGTGTAAACACTTAGTGTTTCGGATAATTACCACCCAAGTGGCGCGTGGAATCAACACGAATTACGCCTTAAGATGAGCTTGCACATTTAATGACTTACTAAGTAGCTCCACTCGAACTTCTGAGGGCGAGGACCGTGTGCGCTAAAAGCACAACCTTAGACATCCATTCGGTGTAATGCATGCGCACTTTTAAACCCCTTTTATTAGTTCATTCTCATCGGGTGAGTCGTTCACTATTTGTACCAAAGTCATCAATCAATTAAACGATTATTATTACTATTCTTAAAAATACATGTTTCACCATTGTTTAGATCGGTTTATTTTCTTTTAAAAATACCCTTGTTACAAAACACAAACAAGCAAGTATTTATAAAAATAAACAAATAAACAATGAATACATAACAAATAAAAGTCATGCATATCAAATAGCCACATGCAAACGGTTTTGATAAATCCTATTAATAACCAATTTTATATATGTCAATATGCATATATTTAATTAAGACTTCCACCCGTTTTCATCTATGTACAAGGTGAACCACATGCATCGATTCATCGATTACGTAAGTCAAACTAAATATATACCACATAGCACATAATTGATTAAATTAATAATAATTGAGGTCTTCCCAATTTAAGATCTATCATTGTTTAATGTATATCACTTAAAACATGAAAGACATACAATAAAAGCGATCCATGATAAAACATGCGAGATAATTATCATGGATATAAATTACACTTAACAATTAATGCAATTAAACGAGTTACGCATATACACATAAAGTTGCATGCATCTTGGGTTTCTAATCCAATTAAAACAATAGTTTACAAAACCCAATTAGGGCACCAAAAAATGCCCCTCAAAGTTAGGGTTTAGGTTTTGCAAACCCTAGATCTAAGCATACAAATAATAACACATTCATGTGTATTTTAATTATGTGTTTCAAAGAATTAATTACTTGTTATACAAGGCTCGATACCATTGTTGAGTTTAAGATATATAAAATATAATTAAACATAAAGACATCAAAGTACACAATGAAGACTTAAGATCATAACAAATAAATTAATTAAGCGAAAGTATGCGTAACGCACCTTTGCGAATATCAAATCCCTCGAGCAAAGTAAAACCACCCTCGAGCAAAGCAAACCAAAGAAGTACTTATTGGTGTAAGAATAATGTCTTACAACCACGTTTGTACACACGAATTAACCAAACGAATCAGCGATTGCTAGATCTAACACAAGTCCTCGTTTAAGAAAACGAAACCAAACTCCCTTACTTGGGGTGTTCGGCAATTATGGACTAGAGAGAGGAGAGGAGAGATCAGGGTTAATTCAATGCACAAGTGTATGAAACCGAACACCCTCCTTATATACTAGTGGGTAAACTTGGGAACAAGTTTGTGAATTAGGCTTTGTTTAGCCCTATGGCGCCACCAATGCAAGCCCAAAGCCCATTCCATAACTTTTCCAAGTTTCCATTTCTAGTCCTTCTTTTTCATTTAACGTCGTTAGTCATTTTTCCGTTAAATACTTAACAATCGTTAACGGACTTAATGTGTAATAATTAATCGTAAACATAAACATTAATTATTAACTTTAATTCTCATTCGCTAATGTGTGCAATCCCGTGGTCACGAGTTCAAATCCGGACATTCACATGTTTGTAAATATATACATTTCCAACATATTAGACGAGTAATATTTTGGAGACACGTACCAAAACATTAAATATATGCACGTTTATTATATATGGCTTACATACAATTTTAAATCACTTCGAGATAATTGTACTAATTGTGGTATTATTTAAACTTTACATTTTTCTAAGGTTAGGAAATAGGAATTTTATTGGACTACCACATTTCTATAACTTCAATTTCACAGCCCACTGCTTTGCCAAACTCGACACCCACCAGCCTAACTACAAGCTCAACAAAAGCCCAATCCAGCTCCATTCCCTCACCCACACAAAATGTTGGTGTTACGTGGCAATGCTAAATCCACTCATAAAATTCACACAAAAAATTCATTTGCTGACGTGTTTGCGAGTGATTGGTGCATTTTATAGTAGTTTATCTTTCCTCTCTCTTACTAAACCGATCATCCGCTGACACGTCACCGAGTGAATTTTGTGTGTTAATTTTGTGAGTGAGTCAAACATTTCTCTTATAAAAAATCTATATGATTTTATGTGACTAAACTTACAATGGCAATTCATTAATATGGAATATGTTTACGACAAGTGACGAAACCAGGTGGGTCTCCGGACCCAATGGAATTTTGTTTCGTTGTGTTTAAAGAAATCTCAATTTGTTGTAAATGCATCCGATTTATAAAAGTTATGTTTTTAGTTTTTTATTATCTTTTATAAATATATCTGATCAATTGGTGTCCTCATTCCATCTCTATTTATGATTATAACAAAGTGACAACTTAGCAGCAGGATCAAATAGACAAGCGTACAAACTACAAAGTGTATAGGTCTTGCTTGGTAGCATTAACGAAGTGTATTTATATGTTTAACAACAAGAAGAAAAAATAGCATAGTCATTTAAGTTTCTTAAATGTAAAATGAAACTTAACAAGACTAAGGAGGTGTTTGTTTTTAAGATGATGCAATCAATCAATTGCATCGATCGAATCATGTCCGATGCGTAAATGTCCGAATCAACGCATCCGAACGAAGAAAAAAACATGTTTGAGCGGGATTTTTTTTTTTTTTTTTTATTTTGGTTATTTTGTGTCTACAAGAAGCATTCGAGCGGTTAAGACACCCTCTCGGTCTTGACGATTCGAGACATTTTTCCGTTCGGGGCGTCGTTCGACGTCGCCCGAACGAACAACGGTACGAGCGGCAAAATGTCGACCGATTCGGACATTTTGCCCGCTCGCAGAGGCAAAAAAAAAAAAACAAACACAACCTAAGTAATACAATACTAAACTTGTCATTTTAAAAGGTACATGGGAAAGAAATAAGAGGTGATTTGCACATGAGCTCGTTTGGTATGGGGTTATGGAATGGGTTTTGAGTTGAAAAGACTTTAATAATTTGTTCGGTTGATTTTTTAGAAGGTTGGAATGGAATTAGTAATGAAAAAGTGATAGATGACTATTTCGGTGTCTTTCAAGTAGGTATCAATATTTTTGTGGGTCCTTTAATCTTTTTCTCTATAATATGGACCCACTATGTTTTTTATATATATTTTTACTCTTTTATCATTCAAAATAATATATATATATATATTATTTAAAATTATTATAAAATATATTTTAAAATATATTTTTTCTCTCCTAAACCTACCTCAAATCTAAATTCTATACCAAATCCAAATCCCAATCTCAATCCAACCCCACTTATAAACCAAACGGACCCTAAGTTTTAATTGACACGAATTATTGTATAAGCACTTAAATCAATTTAAAAGTATGAAACAAATATCTAATGCATGGTTTAATGTGCTCAAATAAAAAACACGTGTATGCAAATCATTTTCACAAAAGAGACTCATTTTTTTTCTTGAACGGCAAATCTACTATCTCACAATATATAAATCACAAACTCTATCTCACATGTCTATTAGCAGATATAATAGATTAGTCATCCCAAGCCTAATTGGCGGGCTTAAGATCCATTAAGGTTAAGTTTATGCTACATTTTAAGTTTATGTTACATTGTAATTTATAAATATCAGTTAATAAAGTTAAACCTACAAAGTTTTATTGTCTAACATGATATCAAGCAAGTGATTCAGAGACATAATCGGCCACCATGAGCAATTGCCTTATGACAACCCATCAAACTTTTTGTAGTCGTCGTCAAATTCTATGTATCATTTCCTTTCTCCTTTATTTTTGATATTTTTCTTTATATCGCCTCTAATTAGCTGACAGTTCAATTGTCTCGATTAATAAAAGGTATTAATTTTTTTTACTAAGTTGAAGTATCTGTTTGTTTTGTTGCCGTATGGCTTCTTACCTTGTATCCTTTAGAACAATTTTTTTTCGCGAGTAGCCGCAAATTGTTGAACAACCTTATTTATTGTTTTCTTTATGTTCCTCTTTATTTTTCCTTCTTCCATGTTATTTGTTATTGAAAAAAAATAAAATAAAAAAATCTCAATCAAAATCTTTCATCTTTCCTCCCCAATCCAATCTCGTATATTTCAAATCTCACTCACCACTTTGAAAAATATATATATATATATATATATATATATATATATATATATATATATATATATTTGGTCAAAGAACTTGTTGTTGTTAGTAAACGACAATCTTTGCTTTTGTTGTTCTTTGTTGTTTGGATATTTGTTTTGGCTTGCTGTGAATGTCTTCATCAACAAAAATAGTTACAATTTTAAGTATCTTTTATCTGAGCTTTCGCGATTTCGTCGCTCAAACTGCGAGAGAGCATTAGCCAATATACGCCTAATCTCGATCTGTGGGCTTGGGGTCCATTTAGGGTTAAGTTTATGCTACATATTAATTTATAAATATTGGTTATTAATAAAATTAAACCTACAGAGTTTTATTGTCTAACAATGTTCTTAGTAGAACTAGAATTTACAACCATTTAGTTAAAAAGTTTATCACGCAACATATGATACTATCGGAACACAAGCGTTTTGGTGACTCAAATTTTTGTGATACGAAATTCACACTTCTTCAAAGGTGGTAGTGGTTGCAATGATGACTGGACGTCTTCAAAAGTAGTAGTGGTTGCAATGACGACTGCCCATGCTTTTAATAGTACGACGTCTATGAATTAAATAGCTTCACCAACTACCTAGTTTGTACTACGAAGTTTTTTTTCTTCACTTTTTGCCCTAGTGTAGTTGAATGCTTCTCATTAAGTAGTTTTAAGTAGCTGAAGGATATAAATTCTTACTCTACTCATTTTAAAACACCGTATTAAACAATACCTTAGTTTATACTACAAAGTTTTTTTTCACTTGTATAGTTGAATGATTCTGAGGAAGTATTTTGAAGTAGCTTAAGGATATAAATTCTTACATTACTCATTTTAAAACACCATATACTACAAAGCTTTTTCCCTAGTGCAGTTGAATGCTTCAGATGAAGTAATTTGAAGTACCTGAAGGATATATGTATTCTTACACAACACATCTCAAAATACCTTAATAAACAATCTCACCTACCTAGTTTATACTACAAAGGTTTTTTCACTTTTTTCCCTTGTGTAGTTGAATGCTTCTGATGAAGCCGTCTGAAGGATATAAATTCTTACACTAACCATTTTAAAACAATGTATTAAACAACCCACCTACCTAGTTTATACGACCAAAGTATATATATATATATATATATATATATATATATATATATATATATATATATATATATATATATATATATTTTCTTTTTTTATCTAGTGTAGTTGAATGATTCTCGATGAAGTAGTTTGAAGTAGCGAATGATATAAATTTTACATTACCCATCTTCAAACACTTTTTTAAACAACCCTACCTACCTAGTTTATACTACATTTTGTTTCTTGTGTAGTTGAATGCTTCTGATGAAGTAGTTTGAAATAACTGAAGGATATAAATTTTTACACTACTTATTTTAAAACACCGTATTAAACAACCACACCTACCTAGTTTATACTACAAAGTTTTTTCTTTGTTCACTTTTTCCTTAGTATAGTTGAATACTTCTGATGAATACTTGTGATGAAGTAGTTTGAATGCCTAGTTGTATGAATATAAATTTAGAGTTTTCGTTGCATAAGATGTTTATAGTCCATAGCTTAACTTAATTAATACTTTTATACTAAGTTTATTTGGCATCGTACAAAATGCCGAATTTATAAACTAAATATAATAGATATATTCTCTCCTCAACAAACTAAAGACACTTTTAAAGAAGTTTTTAAGTAGGCTAGGTCAAACAATATATTGAATGTTTTTGAATGTTCGATTTTTTTTTTAGTTTGTCTAACATTTCCTTTCTCTAAAGCAATTGAATAACCAAAACAAAATACACATAAATAACATCAATATGTACAATACCAAAACAAAATAGAACAAAAATAAAATCGCTGCACTTAGAATGAAACCAATTATTAAAGTCATCAAACATCCATGCAATCTATCATTAGCATATGGTTTTAAAGATCAAATCAGAAGGAAAATATATCGTTATCATGGTCTTGAAAACCACACTAGAATGCACGGTTCAACCAGAAACCGTTGTGTCAACGAGGAGTTCATTGGCCTGTCGATTTTGTCAAAATCGCAAATTGAACCAGATTCGACGACGGTTAAACAAGATTTTCATACCAAAAAAGCATTTTATTATCTAGTTTATATGTTTAGCCGATCAATATAATAATGTGAGAAAAAGATAGACCAAAGAAGCTTGTGATGATAGAGATTGTAGAGAGGAAAAAAAGAGCGCTGATAAGGACTCGTAAAACTAAAAAGGGCCCTTTGCCTGCCCTTTCTAGTAAAGAATTTTGGCTTAATTGGCCCGAGAAAGCATTGAAGAAACCTAATGCTGTGTATAAAATCTAATAGCTTATGTGCTTTCTTTGAATATTTATAAAAGGCTTTCGCCCAACTATTTTTCTAGGCGTACACATTTTTACCATATAAACTATAAGAATTATATCATCTTTTACGTACTTGCGATAACAAGCCACTATCAAAATCACCTTGATACCTTATCTCTGTAATATTACCGACTACCACATCTATATTACCGCAACATTGTGCGAGTACCTTGCTATTCTTCTTTGAAATAGTACGCCATTGCTAAAAGTCAATCCAAACTAAAACTCTCGCCGCCTATAAAGATAGTGTCATGGAAAACTTATAATCGAAACACGTTACTCGTCAAAAATGATAATTACACGGTACCCGTTGCTGCAACACAGGGTACCATGCTAGCGTATTTAACGGTGCATGTTTTGTACTAAAAATATGTTGAATACTTCAAGCACAGCATGACTTGTCATTTCAGTTCAAACCATCAATAAAGAAGGGTGTAAATGTAATTGAATGCTTCGAATGAAGTAGTTGAAGGAAATAAATCTAACACTACTTACCCACCTTATCACCTTTCAATCAACATAAATAGTTCATAGTTTCATTACATTACTTCAATATCTTGTACGGCTCTTGGTATCTGTTTGAAGAAGAAAAGATGATATTACGAGCTGAAAATCAAGTGACTGTAAGTAGATTTATAAGAAAATTATTAATATATTTCATAGGTTATGGTTAAAGTTATTTTTCAGTTCCTCATTTCATGTAGCAATACTCACGAGATAAAAATATGAGTAGTTTTCGATATGATTTAGTGTGTTTATATATAGATGGATTTCATGGTATTTTTATTTTTATTTTTACTTAATTTGTTTTCCTTTCAGAAACCAAGAAAAGATAAAAGACGGCGTTGCCATTGTTAAAATGATTGTTGAAATAGGTGGTCTCGGAATTATATCGCAAGGTAAAATCTGGTTCTTATATATACTTGCTTTGATATTTCATGTTACAATCTTGTATTATTCTACTGTTTTGCACAAATTAATTAAAGTAGCTGCCGAGTTACTATATTATACACTAAAACAAGAACAACCTTCAGCAAGTACTATTGTGTATCATCTTTGACGATTTTTTTTATAGAGAATTAAGCTGTAGTGAAGCATGAAAGCTAATAATCATTGAAAACTTGCGGATAAAAAAATACGGGCCTCATATTTTAGCCACTTATGTAGCATGAACGAGTAGTTTTTCTATGACTTTTTTATAACATATAGGTTTCCCACTTGAACTCAACTCCACATCAATAGTTTAGTAACTGTAACAGTATCATGCTCAAAAGATTTATATAAACTTTAAAAATTAGTTTGTTGGACCTCTAAAATCGTACAGAGCAAGCATGATACAGGATGTGTAGTTTTCTTACTACCACAACTTCTTAAAGTGCTATACAGGGTCCAAAATGCTGATGAACCACTGCAAGGTTGGCTAGATAACCAACAAACACGAGTAGGGTGATTTTGACTAAGCAGTAAAATTAAGTAATGTATATATAAATAGCCACCATGTGAAAAACATATGCTTTGTTTCTATTGTTCTAGGTGGGAATTGATTTGTTATTAGGTACTACTAGATATAATGCGCGCGCGTGCGCGGGGTTTTTTACAATATTTTAAATAAATTATTATTATTAATTTCGTGTTTTAATTATTTTTTTGTGACGTAGTTAGTAGTTATATAAGGTTTTATTTTCAATAAGTTTTTAAACGAAATTTTATAAACCAAGATACACGATTAAGCTAGCTCGAGTATGTGTGTTTAGAATTCTCGTAAACTTACGATGTTTGACATTGCATAGGTTGCTAATGAAGATACACGATTAAGATAGCTCGAGTAGTTATATAAGGTTTTATATACGTAAAAATTTATCATTCTGAGCAAGCTCTTTAAACATTATCTAAGAATTGAGAGGATACATGAAGTTGGCACTTAGATCAGAGTGATTACAGAGATCCTATACTTCCATCATCTGAGAATCGAGATGATTCATGGTGATGGAGGGGTTGGCAATTAGATCGCGGTAACTTGCTTCCATGATCTAGTAAAGCAAATAAAAACAGAAGGTTTACAAACAGATATAACAGCAGAAAAATGAAAGAAAAATAATGAAAATAATAGATTTTGATTAGGGTCACAAATACATAATGATGCTTTGTAACAGAAAGGGAATGGAAAAAGGCATCCGAAAGAAATGTAAAAATGTGATACGATGCTAATTACTGGAATTGGCAAGTAAAATATCGAGGTGGTTCATGGCGCTATTCGAGAGCCACTATTAAGATTCTAGAAAGTAGAAACCATTACATTCGAGACCCAAATTTTGCGTTTGCTAATTTGGTGAGCATATTTAAAAGTTGATAAGGTAATTTTTTTATAGATTAGATATGCCATAAAAATGATCTTTTAATATCTAAAAAGAAGCTTAAACAATTATCCCACGTAGTTTAGGAATGAATGTATTGCCTTAACAATAAATGGTTCCCCAACCCCTGCAGCAGCAACCCAAACACCAAAGGCTAACTCATGTCTAATATCCTAAAAATCTTTTATTTTTCTTTTTAGATTACATAATCATTGAGAGACATTTGAATGAAACCTAACAAAAACAAAAAGAGATGAAGCTTCAAAACCATACCGACATAGATTTGAGATGAACAATAAAAAACCGCAAGCTTATGTCTTTACCTATTCATCCACCTTATGCCTATGTCATAAAAGGTTAATCGGCCAACACATATGTCTTTGTTGAATTGTTGTTAAATTTTCCGTTCTTATTATAATATAATACAACCTGAACAATTATATAACTTGATAACTGATTGGTGCTAAACAGTCAAGTCTAAAAGACTTAAAACAACTTAAACACAAATGCAATTAAGATCAGAGGAATATAGGGAATTCCTGGGTCGTTAAGTCCCACGGAGGATGAATTGGTGTAAAAACACTTGATCAGATGGTAGAATGATCACTAAGGATAGTGATCGATAAGATTTTGAATGGAAAATTATACCTAAAGAGAAAATCTATAAATTAAAGCGACTTAAATGCAAATTAAAAGAAATAAAAGATAAAATCTATTAAATAAACGCTATCACTATTTTTAAAGTTGATGAACGTTTAAAACCTACAACTTAAAACTTACGTTTAAAATAAAATTACGTCTAAGTACAAAATAAAAAGTGAGTTTTAAGAAATAAAAGACCTACAAATATGAAAATGGTATTTTTACAATCCTAATAATAAAAGAAAATTATTAGAAAAAGAAAATTATTTTTAAAACTATTTATTTAATTATTATTAATTAAAAACTATTTATTAAGTATTTAAAATGTACTAAAATACAAGAAAATACAAAATTAACCTAGAAAAATGAAATTATAACTTAGAAAAATCTAAAATATGATAAAACTTATTTTAAAACTAAAAATATATTTTTTAGACTTTTAATGTATTTATTATTAATTTAAAACTATTTAAAACTAATTAAAATGCTAAAAAATACTTTTAAACTAAGAAAATTATGGAAAAATACTTTTATTACTTTTATATTTATCTTAACCTAAGAAAATTTAAAATCATTTTTTGAACTTTTTATAATTTATTTGTATTAAAAGTTATTTAAAATGCTAAAAACTGCTTTTAATTAAGAAAAATAGCAAACAGCTATGAAAAATTATGAAAATTTCAGAAAAGTCTATTTTAATCTACTGAATCTAGAAAAATAGAAAACATAGGCTTGTGTGGAGAAATAAGCAATCTGCAGTTGTAATCGCTTATTATTAAGCACTTGAAAAGCCAAATGATAACCAAAGACTACCAACTTGATACAGAAGCTAAAATATGCTATAATGACTTAATTGCAACCAAAAACAACAAGCTTGAACCTCTGGATTACAAGTTAACACAGATTTGAGTTTTGAGCTTGATTATGAAAACAGAAACTGGTATACTACTTTAAGCTTAACCACAGAACACACAATAAGCTAAAACTGAAAAGCAATTATTGGAACTTGTATTAGACCTGGTTGGTTACCTAGAAACAAAAGATGAGATCAAAACAAGCTAAAATGAGCTTGTGAGAAGCTTTTTCACAACCTGTCAAACCACTGAGTTAAAACTCAGTTAATACTGAGTGAGTTGGGACAGATTGATAAGCTCATGCAGGCCTAGTAAATAAGTTGCAAAATGAGATTTTTAACTTGGAACTTGAAAAGGACTAGATTAACTATCTTAAAACAAAAAATCAGAGGTTATGGACAAGTAATAAGCTCGTAGAAGCTTATGTTCGAGCTATAAAACGGTGCACGTGACAACAGATTGAAATGGTGTGAAAAATAAGCTAAACAAAAGCTATCAAATAAGCTATAATTGGAAAATAGGAACTTGTAACCTTGAGACAGCTTGGTTGGCTTCTCAAAAGCCAAAACACACAGGATAATGATCACTAATAAGCTCTCTAAGAGCTTATGAACTTACTACCAAATGCATACGTGATGATTTTGACTTTTTAATGACACACTCGCTTGACTTTTATGAGATTGTAACTAATTCCATGGACTGATTGTAATATATTAAGGTGTAATGAAGTTATATTGAGCTATGTTAAATACTTTTGAGCTAATATGATGATTTTAGCAAACCAAATACCTAACAGTTATCTTATCAAGTTAAGTTGAGAGTGATTTTGACTTTTTATCTAATGACCACTGGTTTTCTTTGTTTCTTTGAGTTCTTTAGACCAAATGAGACATTAAACAAGCACAAACACAGGACTGCACAACCTGTTACACATTAAACTAAACAAATCCAAACACTCCTTCAAAGGACTGATTTTGAGCTTTTCAAAGTATATCACAGATATAGACCAAGTTATTGATTAAAAACCTTATGATATCATATAAGGGGACTATATAATCATAAAACAACAACACTAATATTATAAAACTAAGCAATACAAAATATGCTATATTAATCTGTTAAAATGAGATTGTTAATAACTCGATTTAAAATAACAAACTCTTCGGTTTTATGGTTTGAGAACACTTAATTATAACTAATGAATATGATCAAACAGAAATTGAGCTAAAAGCTGTCTTACACAAAATACCAAAATTAGATTAAGATGCTTACAAATGGCTTGAGGTCACAACCGAGAACTAGGACCAAATAACAAATCCTATAGCTTACCAATAAGCACTATACCCAAGGCCATCAAATATAAACCCTCGCTCCAACTTTTCTTCTTCCGTCCATGTGATTTTTATTTTTAAGCTATTTATTTGATATTTTATGAATTTCTGATTTTTGCTAACAAACTGCTTTTTAGAGTATCTAAAAGCTTTGATAAGCTTTATTAGGAGCTTATATGAGCTTCTAAGTCCAAAGTAACAACTGATTAACAACATTCACCATATTGAGATTTCTTTGAAAATTTGAAAATTTGAAAACTGAGATTAGAACTTAAATACTGAAATTAATTATTGAAAAAGTTTCAACATACACTGAGAATACTTAATAAAGTGTTTGAGAGCTAAGAAATACACTGGAAAATGAAAATTGACTAAAACGACATTAACAATAAAAATTACACTAGATAGCTTTCTTCATTGCTTCCCCTTGATATTTATTGACTTGAAATATCTTCTTGTCGACCTCTGAAGTTATCCCACCACAATCCATCCGTTGAAATCAGCCAGATAATCATAATTGCCACTTGGCGATTTTGGCGCCAAAAATGTCTTCGAGCAGGTTTTATGCATTAATTGGCTTTGGTTTGGTGTGGAGGTGGAGGTGGAGTGTAATTGAGTGGGAAAGTGAGGTGGAAAGGAGAAAACCAGTGGTTAAAACCACTGGTTTTGGCTAAACTGCTATGGGAGAGAAGCTGCTACAGTACCCGCGGTTTATTCGAATTTAAATTTTGGACCGGGTCAAGTGTTTGGGCTTGGATTGGGCTTAGAATTAATAAAGGGTCCGTTTGGCTTGGTTTATCAACAAGGACCATTAGTGTAATTTAGCCAAAGATGAAGGACTGGATTTGACAAGTTTCCAAGCATATTATAAGGATCAAACCTGCCAAGTAAGATTAGTACAAGGACCTTTGTTGAAAATTTCCATTTTTACAAATCCAGGGACTAAAACTGCCAATTTAGAAACTTGAGGGACCAATATTGTAATTTTCTCCAAAGTTTATCATAAGGACCATTTTTGTCAAATATGAATAGTACAAGGTTAAAACTTGATAATTTTCACTTTTTAAATTAACCAAGGACTATTTTTGACATTTTTCCAAAGTTCAGGGACTAAAGTTGTCATTTTGTGATTTTTAAACTTGAAAGGGTCTGTTTTGACAACTTTTGAATCTTAAGGACCTAAAATGATATTTTACAAGTTTTTGAATTACCAGGACCGATTTTGACAATTTTTGTAACTTGGGGACTAAACCGCCAATTATGCAAACTTGATACGCTTTTCACCGATTTTGATGTTTTGCATTTAAAACATATAAAACACTTGTTTGTGATATTTTTATCATTTGAAGCATTTCGAGTGTTTTCGGATGTTTTGGCATTCTAACAATATAAAATGATGAGTATTTAGACACTCATCAATAACCGATCGCAGGTTCAACAAATGCTCATCTTTCCATTATAACCATGGCACCTTTAAAATCTAATTTCAGCAAGAAAAGGCATACACAAAACAATTAAAAAAAATGCTACAAATTAAGGAAGGGTAAAAGCTACAAATGCTTAATGTACTTACAATAGAAACTCATTATACTTTATTTACTTTATTTATTCTCATAATACATAACTCAAATGGTTTATTAAAGGTATATTGGTCATTTCTCATATCTTTATCTCTGCCTCCAAACACCATATATTTCGGTGAAAGACCCACACCAACCATAAACAAAAAATGTGCTTATGCTTAAAAACGTAAAAGGATTAACAAAATAAAATAATAATAAGCAATTCCCAAACACTCGTTGGGTCTAAATGTAGCAAATATCATACTACCTAATTACATATCTTCATCAAACACACCGACAGTAAGACCAGTAACAACATCCGTCTGCAAATATTCCCGCCAATTATGCCTCCTCATTTAACTACCCCATTTCGAGAATAGATGATGACGTTGAAGATGATGTTGGTGTGACATCATCGTATGGATCTTTGAACAGATCGGTTTACCGGACGAGAAGTCGCCAGGGTTGACGACGTCGTGGACGAGGTCACCGAGGCTTGAGGATGCGATGTTATCTCCATGCACACCCTCGTGCCGTTAGTTAGTGATAACGCTACACGCGTCGCTCGGGGTCAAAGGAACTTCCTTTTCTTCGAGCAAGTTTTATAACACCCCAGGCGGTGAACCTAATCGTTGTAGTGTAGTAATTAGGGTGCCACGGTATTGATATCGTTCTCTGGGGAATAGGAATGCTAGTAGGGAGTTACTACGCTAAGGTTAAGGTTGAGGAAGATTATTTTTATCTTTTATATTTTATGAAAATGGAAAGGTACGAATCTCGGGTATTGGATTTGAGGGTTGGTATTTCTACCGATTACTCTACTATTATCTAATTATCTAAACTAAGGTTGTGGGGTCTATGTCCGATTAATGTGTGCTCGTATGATAGTTTAAAGATGTGTTTACTTAGTTTGTATTACTCTTAATTATCTCCTATCGATGGTTGAGTGTCACGCCTTATTCCTAGTTCGTTGTGTTTCTAAAGTTGTAGGGTATCGTTTCTCCCTAACTCTTTGAACTTACCAAAGGGTCTTGTCTACAAATCCACGTAGAGATTATAGACTCTACTACAAGGCACTCTTCGGATGTTTTAGCCTACAATCACTCAGGTAATCATACTCTAAGGTTCACAAAGATGAATCAAGCATTATACACAACGAATGACCTATCGCATTACTAGATCATTAATCAACTAAGATAAGAAACAACCAATCAATATTCAATAATTAAGTTTCATACTTCCTAAGCAAACACACAAATAAATTAGCCGGACATGGAGAACATGCAAGCATACACACAAATAATCAAAGACATAATTGAATTAATGAAGCAAAGACTTATCTTGGTGTAAGATAGGGTTAAAACCCTAAAATACTCGTACAAGACACCTTAGGTTCGGTTTTAGGTTTTACCCAAAGACTCTCCACACAAAGACCGAAAAATTGGATTCTATATATAAGATTACAATTGCGGCGTCACCTTATGTTTAGTGACGCCGTCGTGTCGCCGCCGTGGGGTTTCGTCTTGGCCACGTTAACCTTGCGACGGCGTCACCTTATGTCCGTGACGCCGTCCTCTTCGACTTCTCGGCGCCGTCGGATCGCATCTAGGCCGTCTCGAGTAGCGACGGCCTACTCTTTCACAACTAGACGCCGCCTCTTGAAAACACGAGTTTTGAGTTCGACCGTCACAATAATTCTCCGACGGCCGCAAATAACTCCCGACGCCGTCGCTTTCTACATTCAACATGATCGTGAGTGTCTCGATTTCGACTTTGGCCATTTTCTTCATATATTCGCGCTTTTCGTCCAAATAAGTGCCATTCTAGCATTTTGCCTTCACGAGACCTAAAAGTGAAAAGGAACGATATTAAGCAATAACGGATACAAAAGTGATCAAATAAGGACTTAAACGACCCTCAAAATGGTACCTTTTAAAACCATATCAAATATCCCTACACTTGTTATTTGCTTGTCCTCAAGCAAATGTGCTTTTAGCCAATTAATTTATAAGTCGTGGTCATTCAAGATTAATTCAAAATGGTCCACAACACATATAAGCCCCGAAAAAGTCATAACAAGCACGGAAATTACATACTAGCACCTCACATGGGGTGTTTGGATACTCACATCTCTCTCAGGTGTATAAATGAAATATAACAATATAGGAAATGGAAGATAAACACTCATTAACCGGTCCTAGTACATAGATTACCATAGGCTTGAGAATAGATCAAACCTCCATCGCTTTGGCGTAAGCACCTAGGAAAGACTATCAAAGAGGTCTTTTAAAGGGTTGTAACGTTAGGCTTACGGTAGGGAAATAAGGGTTTGGTGGGATAGGCTATTTAGTGGTGGTAAGTCAAAAATCTTTATGTTAACTGCATATGAAGAATGGCGTTGCTAAGCCAAGACTCGACACTCTAAACTCTAGATAACCCGAAATAAACAAACATAAATTTAAAGGATAGATGTAGGATGGTAGCAGTATGTTTTTTTTTTTTTTTTTTTTTTTACTCTATTTTTTTTTTCTTTTTTCTTTTTTCGATTTTTTTTTTTTTTTTTTTTTTTTTTTTTTTCATACACTTTACTCTACCATCCTCTACGATAACATCAAAATACTAGGATTTACAGCACATCCCTACACTTGAGTTTTATTATTCTAACACTAATTTGACCCGATTTGACAAGATCAAAACACTTGGGGTACATTATTACGTAAACAAAGGGAATTTGAATTTTTTACGTTCTCTTCCCGTCATTTCATAAACTTTAACTTTTCCCATGAATCCCAATCGTCCCAAAACTGTATACAAATGATATGACTCGACTTAGCAACTTATGCAAGCAACTAGATAATTGAACTAAGGGTTTAGGGTGATAACAAACAATTGCACTAAAAGTGAGTGCATAAGGGTAGGCTAAGGCGATTTGGGTGTATATTTGGGGTGGGGTGTAAACAATGTTCTTCATTGATATTCGGAAAAACCGAAACATCACGAGAACCGCGAAAAGGATAGGCTCGAGGGTTAACTAGGGTATCGTGTACTAAAGATGAGTACAACGCAAAGGGTGTGGGGAATTACTCAACCGATGTGGAAGAAGTAATTATATTACGGGTATCAAACAAGGGTTTATCCTAATGCCTCTTATCATTTAGTTATTCCTAACTACACAGTGTAGCCTCACTTGCGATCTCGGAATGCATCACAAAACAAGTTCTAGAATCTAATATACTACCGGTTCACACTCTAAGCATTAAAGATGAATGCTTTAATTCCTACTAATCTAAGGGCGATCCTCACATTTTGGGTGGAATTTGGGTGGTAAGGGTTTTGTGCTAGTCATATAACTTCCTATCCATGAGGCGCTTTTGTTAAGACTAATGGCCCACCCTATATGTCATGAAAATTTTAAATTTGGTGCCAAAATTACCCTAACCGACATTTTCTCATGGTTTATTACACAATCACAATTGGACAAAGCAAATAGTCAAGGATAAGCATAGTTTCAAAGTTCCGTTTTATTTTCCTCCCTACACTTAAACCGAACATTGTCCCCAATGTTCCCGAAAAATATCAAAGTTATGATAAAAGAAGGTAATTAAAAGCGAAGAAACTAATACTCCCGATTAGCTCGGTAGGATCCGTGTGTGAAGTAGTGGTTAAATTCTTTTCAAGAAGAATTATTGCGTGAAAAGCTCCTTCCAATCTTATGTAACTTCTTCTTGACAAACTAAACTGCACACTTGAAGAAAACAAACGAAACCTTCGCGTAAAATCGGCGGTAATAATATATATAAGACTCGATTTAAACTAGGATATAATGCTTGTGGAATGGATGTTTACTGAATTTCTAAGAAAATTAAGACCGGAAAATTCCAAAATTTATAAGTAGCTCGAAAACGAGAAAAAGTAATCGATGTTTTACTCCTTCTGGCGACGTCAGTTATCCCGACAAAAAGCGGTCTCGCGATTTTCGAAAAAATTCGGAAAATTTACATCTTTAGAATCGGAAAAATTTATGCAAAACATTCATTATGACTCGATACAAGCATTTGACTCGAACAAACAAACATATATATCTTTTAATTAATTGTTATTCTCATGTTTACGTTTCTTTTGAAAACGTGTGTAATCCTCCTACACTTATCCCTTATGTAAAATACCTTTATATGTAATTAGCGAAGTTAAAAACAAAATAAAGCATTTTACAAATTTAAACATGAGGATAAACAATTAATAAAAGATATATGACACTAACAAGCAAACAATTAAGCATGGGTTGCCTCCCACGAAGCGCTTTTCTTTATTTAAGAGTCTTGTAGCTAGACTCGTAGTCGTGCTCTACGTTTTCTCACCATCGCCTCTTCTTCTAAAACAATATCCTCATCGTTCACTATTTCAATATTATCCAATTGATAATGCTTCACCGTTGCCCATTAACCGTGAATTCTCTTCCATCATGGTCTAAAAGTACTACCGCCCATTGCTCATCCGGTTTTTTTGAAAGGGTCCATACCACCTAGATTTGAGTTTTCACGGAATAATCTTAGTCTCGAATTATACAAGAGCACTTTATCCCTTCCAAAACTCTTTAGGATTCTTTATTCTTGATCGTGCCATCTTTTGCCCTTTCTTTGTAAATGATTGACGATTCGTATGCTTCCACCTTAGCTCATCCAATTCTTGAAGTTGTAAGAACCGATTTGACCTCGCTTGTAATAATCCATATTCAGCCTTAAGGGCCCAATATGCTTCTCGCTCAAGTTCGATAGGGAGGTGGCAAGCCTTCCGTATACTAGGCGAAAAGGAGTTGTCCCGATAGGTGTTTTGTAAGCGATTACGAATGCCCAAAGTGCTTCATCCAGTTTGAATGCCCAATCTTTCTGTTTTGGTGGACCGTTTTTCAAGTATCCACTTTAATGCCCTGTTTGTGTTTTCTACTTGTCCATTTGTGCGAGGATGATATGCAGAGAAAATCTATGGGGACGCCATACTTCTTCATCACCTTTTCCATTTGAGCATTGCAAAAGTGAGTCCTCTATCATCGATTAATGCTTTGGGAATCCCAAATCTTGCAAAGAGCTTTTAAGAAAGTGAATAACTACCCTTGCATCATTAGTTCTAAGGGCTTGAGCTTCTACCCATTTGGATACATAGTCGATAGCTACGAGAATGTATTCATTTCCTCCGGAAGATGGAAAGGGTCCATGAAGTCTATTCCTAAACGTCAATATTTCGCAGATTTGGATATAGTTACGAGGTGACTCATCCCGTCGTGAAATATTTCACGATCGTTGGCATGCATCACACATTTGAACTAATCTCTTAACGTCTCGAAAACAGTAGGCCAATAGAATCCGGCATCGAAAACCTTTCGTGCCGTGATATTCACACCGTGATGTCCCCCAGATGGTCCTGCATGACATTCTTTTAGAACTCGATCAATCTCTCTACCGGCCACGCAACGTCGTATGATTTGATCGGGACATATACGGAAAAGGAAGGGTTCATCCCAGAAGTAATGTTTTAGCGCAGTGAAGAACTTCTTTTTATCTTGTCTGGTCATGTAATTTGGCAAAACTCTACTAGACAGGTAGTTAGCATAATCAGCATACCATGGCTCACTCTCTTTAATCGCCATTAGCCGTTCCTCGGGAAAAGAGTCGCGAATATCGGTGTAATCTGACTTCTCAAGATCGGGGTTCTCCAAGCGTGATAGATGATCAGCGGCGAGATTTTCAAATTTCTTTTATCTCGAATTTCAATGTCGAATTCTTGAAGTAATAGGATCCATCTAATCAAGCGCGGTTTAGCATCTTGTTTTGAAAACAGATAACGTAAGGCGGAGTGATCCGTGAAGATCGAGCAGCTTTAGAGAGCGAGATATTGCACGAATTTGTCGAGGCAAATACAACGGCTAAAAGTTCTTTCTCGGTTGTATAGTTCTCTTGTGCCACATTCATGGTTTTGCTAGCATAGTAGATTGGTTGAAAATGCTTTTCCTTCCTTTGACCGAGCATCGCACCGACAAAGATAATCACTAGCATCACACATGATTTCGAATGACCGAGACCAATCGGGGTGACCATTATAGGTGCTTGAGTGAGATCTTTCTTGATCGGTTAAATGCTTCCTTGCATTCTCGGAAAAATCAAAAGGGCATCCTTAACAAGAAGTCATGTCATAGGCCGGGCAATTTTCGAAAAATCTTTAATAAACCTTCGATAAAACCGGCATGACCAAGAAAGTCGAATGGCTTTAACGGTAGTAGGATAAGGGAGTTTGAAATTGCTTGATTTTCGCTCTATCGACCTCAATTCCATTTCCTGAGACTCTATGCCCTAAAACAATTCCTTCTTTTACCATGAAATGGCATTTTTCCCAATTTAAAACCAAATTAGTTTCCTCGCATCGCTTCAACATTTTCCTAAGGTTGGAAAGACAAAGGTCGAAAGAATTTCCAAACACCGAGAAATCATCCATGAAAACTTCCATGCTGTCCTCAATTAACTCATGGAATATGGCCATCATACATCGTTGAAAAGTTGCGGGTGCGTTACATAACCCGAAAGGCATTCGCTTGTACGCGAACGTTCCGTAAGGACATGTAAATGTAGTTTTCTCCTGATCTTCAGGAGCAATTGGAATTTGAAAGTAACCTGAAAAGCCATCAAGGAAATGAGTATTCGTGCCCGCCTAATCTTTCAAGCATTTGGTCAATAAACGGTAGAGGAAAATGATCTTTCCGGTGGCATCATTCAATTTTACGTAGTCAATACATACACGCCACCGAGTAACCGTTCTTTGTGGCACCAACTCACCCTTCTCATTTTACAACCGTCATCCCTCCCTTTTTGGAACCACTTGACCTGGGTGACCCATGGGCTATCCGATATGGGGTAGATGAGACACGCATCCGAAGCTTAATGACCTCTTTTTCACTACCTCTTTGATGTTAGGGTTAACCCGCCTTTGCGGTTGAACATTTGGTTTGTAATCTTCTTCCATGAGGATTTTGTGAGTACGTAATGTAGAATCGATTCCCAATGTCGGCAACACTCCACGCAATCACCCTTTATATTCTTTTAAAACTTCTAAGAGTTTCTCTTCTCGAATAGTGGTTAGCGAGGAGCTTATTATGACAGGAGTTGGTCCTCTCCTTGAAGAAAGGCGATTCCAAGTGACTGGGAGATCTTTCGGTTCTAAGGTAGGAGGCTCTTTGATCGATGGTTTTAATTTGGTTTCCGGCCTCACGAAGCTCAATAGGTTCAATTTCATCCCGACGAGGATAAAGGACACAGCTCAACCATCTCAATTTCATGATTGTCGATATTACGTTGTTATCATTATTCATGAATTCGTTTAATAGATACTCGTCAATGCGGCCGTCATGTCATCAACAAATTCATCAACTTCTTCAACTAAATATACTGGACGACCGCGGGAAGAAGAATGTCTCATAGAATCCTTAATGTCGAAGGTCACGCTCGGATCCTACTCGTAAAGTGAGCTTTCCATCATGAACATCAATAATGGCACGAGCCGTAGCGAAGGGTCTTCCAAGGATTATTGGGACGAAATTATCTTCCTCCATCTCTAAAATTACGAAATCGACCGAAATTTGAATTTCCCACCCTTACAAGAACGTTCACAAACTCCAATGGGATATTTGATTGATCGATCGCCTAATGGATACTCATCCTAGTTGGTTTAAGCCACGAATATCCGAGCTTAAGAAATGGGAGTGAGGCATCGTGTTAATGCTTGCCCCAAGATCCTAAGGCGTTTTCATAGAAAGCGCCTATGAAAGCAAGGAATAGTAAACCGCCGGATCTTCCTTCTTCTTGGGCATGCTCTTTTGGATGATAGTGAACATTCTTCCCCAATAATATCATTCCCTCAAGCTTTTTCGATTAGATATCGACCTCTTGAAGTATCTACTATATTTAGGGATATGATAGAATACATCAAGGAGTGGTATATTGACGGATGTTTGTTTTAAGTAAGACACTATTTTTCATTGTCTTCTTGACCTTTTGATTTTTAAGCGAGAGGATAAGGAATCCGTGAGAAAGTTGGTATTTGGTCAGCCGGTGTTTGTGGGGAGGATCGTGAGGAGTTGGAAGAGGTGTGGAATCGCCTCATTTCCTAACTCGGGTTCCCTTGTGATGGGGTCCCGGTTGGGATGTGGGGATCCTTGGTAGTAGTTCCCGATCGAGTAGTGATTGCGCAAGTTGGATCGTGAAGTGCTATGCAGTCCACTCATTCTTTCGTGAGATTGGTGAACTGACTTTCTAATTCACTTGTCGCTCTTGGATAAACTCTCAAGACCTTTCAAGATTGCAGCCCTTCCATGGTGAACCGCCAGTTTTTCTTCAAAGGATCACGGATGGAGTACTCAGTCCTTCACCTTCCGCTCTCCATTTCGATTGCCCCAAGGATCACATTCATCGGTTTGATAAAATGCGAGGAGTGAAGGGTCATCATAAATATCATGACCGAGAGGAAGACTTTCTCGGGATGTGTCATCGCACTCATCGCTCTCGTCATGCGATCCTCCACATATGTCGCATATGAGATATGGGTTAGTCGACCTTTTTGGTTCGGTGATTTTATGAGGTAAGCTAGTTTCTTTTGTGCTTTCTCAATCCGATAATCTAAGGATAACTCTTCACTTGAGAAAGTGGAAATGCTTGACGCTTTTCTGCTCATTCCAATGGTCGCCTTGATATTGGATATATTCCTCTATTCGGTTCCATCCTTCTTCCGCAGTGAGATTTGCAATTCTCACGCCAATTGAAATCAATCCTTTTACGATACTTCGGAGACATTGTCGTAAAAGATTTGAACAAGCAACCAAAGGTTAATACCGTGGTGTGGAGCTTGTTGAATAAGATCTTGTAACGACTCCGTGAGTTGGTGATAGATTCTCCATCGGGTTGGTGAAAGTGCAATTTTGCTCCTACATGCTGCAGTTCTTCCAGGAGGAAAGAACTTTCGGTGAACTTAGTTGTGAGTTGTTCCCATGTGAAAATGGACCTTGGAGGAGCTTGTCGAGCCACCCTTGGCTTGCCCTTGAAGAGAAATGGGAAAAACCGGGTCTAGATGTCTCCTTAGATGCTCCGTCGGCATAGATAGCATCAAAAATTTTTAGAAACTGTTTGATGTGGTGAATTGGGTTTTCACCATGGGATCCATGGAATTGACATGCCTTTTGGATTAGCCAAATATCGGATGCATGCAATACCTCATTGTTCATTCGAGGATGACAATGGCATTGGTGAATCCAGCCGAGAGGGATAGGAGTGTTCCCCAAGAGTTTTCGCTTTAGGAGGATTTATGGGGCTATTGGTGGAGTGGTAAGGACTTCCTCGCCATTTGGCTCGATTGTCAACGATAATGGTTTCGAGGAGATTGTGGTGAATGAGGAGATTCTTCATCGATGTAACTTCATCAAAATTGATTGAAGTGCCATGAAGTTCGAATCATGGAGAGCCTTTTTCGCTTATTGAGCTCTCTTCGGGTTCCGCAAATGGTTCAATAAGAGTTTTGGTGGAACTGCGGGTTCTAAGTTGCTTAAGGGGTTTGTATGGGGACGTGGTTGTTGATTATCACCTTCCATGATGAAAAGTGATGGGATTACGAAAAAGGTTACGAAGAAGGGGATAGACTAAGAGAAATCTAAAATGAGAAAAAGTTTACTTGATAGGAATCAAGCAAAGAAACCTAAGCGAGGTGGACTACTAACTAGCTATTCTATTCCCGGCGTGCGCTAAAACTTGATAACGCCACACGCGTCGTTCGGGGTCAAAGGAACTTCCTTTTCTTGAGCAAGTTTTATAACACCTAAGCGATGAACCTAATCGTTGTAGTGTAGTAATTAGGGTAAGCCACGGGTATTGATATCGTTCTCTAGGGGAATAGGAATGCTAGTAGGGAGTTACTACGCTAAGGTTAAGGTTGAGGAAGATTATTTTTATCTTTTATATTTTATGAAAATGGAAAGGTACGAATGTCGGGTATTGGATTTGGGGGTTGGTATTTCTACCGATTACTCTACTATTATCTAATTATCTAAACTAAGGTTGTGGGAGTCTATGTCTAATTAATGTGTGCTCGTATGATAGTTTAAAGATGTGTTTACTTAGTTTGTATTACTCCTTAATATCTCCTATTGATGGTTGAGTGTCACGTCTTATTCCTAGTTGCGTTGTGTTTCTAAAGTTGTAGGATATGTTTCTCCCAACTCTTTGAACTTACCAAAGGGTCTTGTCTACAAATCACGTAGAGATTATAGACTCCTACTCTAAGGCACTCTTGGATGTTTTAGCCTACAATCACTCGTAATCATACTCTAAGGTTCACAAAGATGAATCAAGCATTAAGTACAACTGAATGACCTATCGCATTACTAGATCATTAATCAACTAAGATAAGAAACAACCAATCAATATTCAATAATTAAGTTTCATACTTCCTAAGCAAACACACAAATAAATTAGCCGGACATGGAGAACATGCAAGCATACACAAATAATCAAAGACATAATTGAATTAATGAAGCAAAGACTTATCTTGGTGTAAGATAGGGTTAAAACCCTAAAATCTTGTACAAGACACCTTAGGTTCGGTTTTAGGTTTTACTCCAAAGACTCTCCACACAAAGACCGAAAAATTGGATTCTATATATAAGATTACAATTACGACGGCGTGCACCTTATGTTTAGTGACGCCGCCGTGTCGCCGCCATTGTGGTTTCGTCTTGGCCACGTTAACCTTGCGACGGCGTCACCTTATGTCCGTGGCGCCGTCCTCTTGACTTCGACGTCGTGCGGATCGCATCTAGGCCGTTCGAGTAGCGACGACCTACTCTTTCACAACTAGGCGCCGTCTCTTGAAAACACGAGTTTGAGTTCGACCGTCGCGTAATTCTCCGACGGCGCCGCAAATAACTCCCGACGTCGCGCTTCTACATTCGGTTCGTGAGTGTCTCGATTTCGACTTTGGCCATTTTTCATATATTCGCGCCTTTTCGTCCAAATAAGTGCCATTCCAGATTTTGCCTTCACGAGACCTAAAAGTGAAAAGGCGATATTAAGCAATAACGGATACAAAAGTGATCAAATAAGGACTTAAACGACCCCTCAAAATGGTACCTTTTAAAACCTTATCAGTTAGAAACTGAGAATCTGGTGAATAGTGGAGTAGTAGATCTATTTTTATAGTTACTATGGATGAGAATAAATGACTTGCAAGTTTTATGGGTGGGACTCTCGGAGGAATATGGTTATAGATGGGTAGTGAAGATGAAAAGAAGGGTATTTAAGTTTTTTTGCATGAGAAAACATTTAATTAAGCATAATGACAACAGAAGTGAAACAATGTTAAGTAAAATGACAATAAAAAAAGTTGAGAAAGCATAATGAGTTATTATGATAAGTACATTAAGCATTTATAGCTTTTACCCATTAAGGAACCCTGAACCCTTCGAACCCTTGTTCAAGAAGACCCCTAATATATTTAAAAACCAATAGTATTTATAGCAATTAACTTGATAAACCCACCCAATTTTGACCCGTATAACACGGGCTTGTTTTAGTTTCGGCTTATATTTAGGTTGTTAATGTTTTCCAAAAATTTTTATCATGATTTTGATAGAAACAATAACCATCCCAAAATAACGAAGGTATGTATGAAACAATAACACTCATAATCATGTTCTCAAATTATTATAAACATGTTAAACAGTAAAACCGCCTCACAAATCTAATGGAATGTATATAAACTTCATTTTACTAATGAATAACATTAGAAAGGCATAAAGAATACATTTTAAAACTGAACCGGATAAAACATAACTTGAATCGACCCACTCACGATAAACTATTATAAAATTACTAACTCTAAGTACACATTTGAGAACACACTGCAATTCATCGCAAAGAAAGAACAACTGGAGCATTTCTTAGATCAACACTGGTCAAACGGGGTTGATTTGCAAATGCAAAAAAGGGTGTATATGTATCTCTTGACTTGTTGTAGGTGTTGACTCTAAGCTTTCATGTAACGATATAAAAAGTCCCTTTAACATCAGTGAGGACTAAAGTTTATTTCAGCTTTTAAAATTTCTAAAATAACATAGAAAGAATAGCTTATGGGTGATATAAAGTACCTCGAGGGTGATAAGCTGCAATTAACTAATAACCCAATGGAGCACCATTATTATTGTCATGTAAACTTGGTGTAGACTTCAAATGTGCTCACATCTGGACTTAGCTTAAACTACTTAACCACCTACACAACTTCATCCAATTTTAGGTAGCACGTCAAAATAAGCTAAAGTAAATAATGTAGACCATACCGTCAAAAGATTGTAACTTTATTCTCTTCACGGATCCACTCATGGGGCTATTGCCTCAAACTGCATGAAAAAAACCATTGGTATACTTTCTTTAAATAAGCAAATTAATTTGAGTCTATACATTTTCCGACGAATTCTTACGTTACATAATATCATTTCCTCAACAACTGTGATCCCTCCCGGTAGTAGTTTACAAAAGCATTCAATCAAATATGTCATATTCACACTACAACAATAGGGACAACCATCTATAACATAAATTGGGGACTTAATAAGATGGACTAAAATAATGACAACCATCACTCAACCGACATAAAATCAATTATATACAAACAACATGTTGATGCGACTCTAGAAGCATCGGAAGCGACAAACATGAAACAAAGAACAAAATATACACGGACCGTTTCTCCTCATCCAAATTTGACGACTGCCTATTATCGCCTTCAATATACAAAACCAAATACCATATTATACTTTACTCAATAATCAAAATTTTCATATCACAATAATCAATTTTGTCATCACAATAATCAATTTTGGAACAAACATCCAAACACCCCCTACATAACTCATAAAGATACCCTAAATCCAAAAAAGTACATAAACCCAGATCAAGAAAAAATCAAAATTGTGCATAAAAAGAACAAAATTAATCGCACGTTAACACAAAAGATATCAAAGGCATAACATCGAACACCTTCACTCTTATTCTCATACTTTTGTTTTACTTTTGGTCACAAATTTGTACTCTTTAGTGACAGAAGTGGCCGAATTCGTTAGGTGGTATCCGTAATTCGGTCATCAATTATATTGATGAAGTGTCTCGATTTAAACATAACTTACACTTTGATGGATTCAGGGAAGTAAATAATTATTTTGATGGAAGATTCTAAATAATTTACTCGATTTGGGGTGTAAATAATCATTTTGATTCTATTTTTTTTTTTTTACAATAAGTTGGCAGGCAAACGGGCAACAAGCTGTGCCGCAACCCCCTTTTGAATGGCAAAACCAATTCTACTAAAAATGAAATTTTATGACCTAGGGGTCGCAAAATTACTTTACACTTTGATCGATTTGGTATCCGTAATTCGATCAAAGTGTAAATTATTTTGATGGATTCAGGGAAGTTACAGACACTTTAAACATAATTTACAATTTGACCCCCAAAATGTGTTGAATAAAACCCACCTAGTGGAAGTTTTGTTTTTTTATATTTTTGACACATGTAGTTTTTAACTTTTTTTTATGAGAAAAATGAATTGAACAATTTTTTTACCAAATTAAGAAATAATAAGATTTAACTATTTATCAAAATTCAAGAAAAAATTTCAATTTAAAAAAAATATTATCAAATAAGGTATGAATTGAGTTTTTTGAAATGAAAAATTCCCGCTAGAGATTTTGTTTTATTATATAAAAGATTACTAGCTCTAAATAATTATGCAAATTGAACTCAATGTCATTAGTTTGATATCGTGGCCGACTACACTAGTACAAAAGAGGTATTTTAAAACGGATATTCTAATGGCGGGAATTTAATTGGTGGGTGGGATATTTTAATTGCGGGAATTTTTTATGGCAGCGGGAATAACATTTTTACAACGGTTGTTTTATACCGTTTTATTTGTTTAACTTTTTTTTCCTGTACAAAACAGTTCTAAATGTAATTTATTTCTTTTTTTTTCTATACAAAATAGTACCTGAACCTATGCAAAATAGTACCTGAAAGTAATTTGTTCCTGTACAATCCACAATAAAATATACTAGAATTTAAAGATATCAAATGAATAAAACCATTACTTAACAGTTTGGCAAACTAAGATAATCTCATACACAAAAGTATCATCAAATGTCATGATACCGAACTTTCAAATCCATTCATAACCTATTCATAACCTAACAATACATATCCAATTCGACAATATAAACCTCAATTTTGAAATAGCGAGTAAATTAATCGAGTAAAATTGTGACACGGAATTCTCAACCCATTCATCAATGTGTTGCATAGCTCTTGGTTTCATGTCATTCCAAACCTATATACAAATCAAAACGAAGAGTCAATGAGTCATTTTACAAGAAAACAAGATTTATTGTAGAACAAAGTAAACAAATATTTACAAATACTCACTTTGTATCGGGAAGTTTGATTGTTTTTTGAAGAAAATCTCATACATAGCTATAGCCACATAGTATCCACATTCCCAATTGGATTCTTGTTGAGACACTAAATTCAAATGAAGCATAGATTACACATATGCCAACTAAATAAAGTGAGCATAACAATATATATTTACATATATAAAGATGATTTACCTTAACCATATTCCAAGTCAATCAACGGAAGACGGATCATGACATGCCCTAAAATTCAATGTTGTTTAATTGGATTGCTTTATGTACCCAATTGGCAATTTAATATAAATGCTAGAATATACTTACGCTTCTACTAGTGGTATCAAAGAGTATATGCTAGGTTTCTTGTCAAACTCTTATTGAGTGAATCAATATGTATCAGGTTTTTCTTGAAAGGGCAAATCACAAATAACACCCAATGTTCACTATGCATATTTGAATACATTTTAGTGCAAATGATGATATAGGTAAAACCATATAAGAAACAAAGGATATAAGAAGCAACGAATAAAACTTACCTTTGCAAATATGGTGCAACAAATATGGTTTTGTCTTTTTGAAATCTTAAGGTACTTTGAATGTGTTTCACGACATTATCACCATTTTCTCCATGGCATAATCGGGAATCAATGAATGAAGGGTTTAGAATCCCACACTTTTTGTTACCCTTAAAGTGATTTTGAACCAACTGATATAGATGCCTAAAAATAAAGAAAAATTATTACCTTATATCATAAGCTTAAAAAAATATAAAGACTTCCATTATCATAAGAGATAGTAAAATATATAAGGAACTTACATTACCCACCAGTGTAAAATAGTACCATCAAGCCAATCATTTGACATCCATCCAAACACCGAGTCATAAAAAAAACGATCGGCATGGAACTCACCATACAACCCGTTAAGCGTCGGAAGTAAGATAAAATCACCATGTTTAGGACCGTTTATGAATTTGTCAGCTATCTTTCTAATATTCATTGGCCTTTTTGCCAACACTTTCAAGAATTTGTCGATTTTGCTAGGTTCCTTTTGTGGCAAAACGGTGTGGTTTTTCTTTTGTTTTTATTTTGGAGGAGTTTTTTGTTTTGGAGGAATATTCTTTTGTTTTAGAGGAATGTTCGTTTCTTTTAGAGGAAGTTCTTTCTCGGAAACTTTCTTTGGAGCACTTGACATTGTGGCTTATGATGGCAATTGTTCTTCCACCTACATTCATGATATGACCTTGATTATACCAATTTATTATATTTATTTTATAACATATTAAGGATAAGATGATTAGAAAACTACTTGTAGATCATAATTAGGCTCACACATAGTCGGATAATACAATGGTGGGTTGCTTGATAAAGTCGAATGATACAATGCTTGTGGGCTGCTTGATAGAGTCGGATGATACAATGGTGGACTGCTTGTCATAGTCGGATGATACATTGGTGGACTGCTTGATGTAGTTGGATCATTCAAATGTGGACTACTTGACGTATTCTGATGATACAAGGGTAGACTGCTCGACGGGCGACTCATGGATTCGTGTGATGATGATGTTCTAGGAAGAACTTGCATACACAAGAGATAATTCAATATTAAGTTTGAGAAATTAATACTCAACACTACGGGTGTAAGTAGGGTCGGGTTGAACCGACCCGAACCGAACCCGATAAGGATTATAGGGTCGGGTTAAATCGGGTTAAAAAATATTGTTGGCTCACTTTTTGAAAATGCAAAACCCGACCCGATAACACCCTACTCAACACCTATATTGTAGAATTAGCCTAACTTGTCGACTCGAAAGCTTATCGGTTGGTTTAACCCAACCCGATAACCCGATATATATATATATATATATATATATATATATATATATATATATATATATATATATATATATATATATATATATATATATATATATATAGAGTTAAAATGAAAAGTTCTTATAATGAAAAGAATGAGAAGGCATGTGGGTGACATGTGTCACCTTTCCACATCACCATGCCATGTCATGTGGCATGTGTCACCCCACCCCACCCCACCCCCACCCAACCCCCTCCAAAAAAAATTTTTCCATAAAAAAAATTTTTTGGGAAAAAAAAATTCCATAAAATTTCCCTTAAAATTTATTCTTGCATCACGATTATAAAAATCGCATCACAATTATAATTGTGATGCGATAATTCTAACATAATGCACTAAAATCATAATTACGATGCAATAATTTATAACGTGATGCAAGAATTTATAACCTTAATGCACTAATAAGTTTTGGTGCATCTTTATTATAAGTTAATAGTTGATTGCATCAACTATGATGCACTAAATCAATATTATAACCTTAAGCACTAAAATCATGATTGTGATGCAATAACTTTATAAGCGTGATGCAATAATTTATAACCTTAATGCACTAAAATCATAATTGTGTGTGATAACTTATAACCTTAATGCACTAATAAGTTTTGGTGCATCTTTATTATAAGTTCTTGCATCATAGTTAATAGTTAAGTGCATCAACTATGATGCACTAAAATCAATGTTATAACATTAATGCACTAAAATCATGATTGTGATGCGGTAACTTTATAAGCGTGATGCGATAACTTTATAAGCTGTGATGCGGTAATTTATAACCTGTAATGCACTAAAATTATGATTTGTGATGTCGTAACTTTATAACTATGATGCGATAAAAATTTTGGCGGAAAAAAATTTTTGCCCCAAAATTTTTTTTTCAGGGGGGGGGGGTGGGTGGGTGGGGTGGGGTATGGTGATGTGGCATGATGATGTGGCAAGGTGACACATGTCACCTCCGCATGCCTTCTCATTCTTTTCATTCTAAGAAACTTTTCATAATAACCAAACCTATATATATATATATATATATATATATATATATATATATATATATATTAGATAGTGTGAAGTATTTAGCCATGATCTAGTTAGTACATGTAATATTAGATGTAAAGAGTATATTAGCGATTATGCATCGTTATTCTATATGCAATTGATATTATCAATGGTACTCATTATAAGTTTAGACATTGATTAGCACTCACAAGTTTTGTCATATACAATTTGTAAAATCCACGAAAATGTGGCAAAGTTGCAGACTGAGACACAATCCAAATTAAAATATCTTTGTGACCCAAAACCGTTTTAAACTAGAACACTAAAAAAAAAGCACTAAATAAAAATTAACATATTACGTCTATGAGCAAACACGACCACCCACTACTTATATATCTACTTCTATATATGAGTTTGGTTCAAAATTTATTGATTTTTAAATATGTCATTATAGCTTATAAGGTATATCGGGTCAACCCGATAACCCGATAATGAACTAATTAAGACCCTAACCCGATAAGCTAAGTTGGACCCGAATCAACCCGACCAAATAAATTTTATAACTTTTTTCAATAAAAGTTTTAAATCTTTAGTTTAGTTATAACTTTTCTGTTAGTTAAAAACTTGTGGTCGAACAATATTTTTGCACTAGTAGGCTACTGGTTCTTTATTTTTTTGGAATTTTCACATCGTGGTTACTGGAAATGTGGACTACCACTGCTAATGATACATTTTATTTGTTACAAGTCTTTTATTTTAGATCTAATTGATGGGTTATTATTAGTTTTTAGCTTTTTTTTTAAAGGCACTATATATACCACTATAACAGTCAAAGTGTATGTCAAAATGACATACAAGAATTTAAAAAGGCAATCCTTAGCCTTGATATGAAGGACCGACCAAAAGGAAAAATAAGAATCATTTGGGACAACAAACTGCAGACCCAAACAAACTTAATATTCAACTGCGGACCAAACACACTTAATATTCAACACATGGACCCGGATAAAACATTGACCCAAACACCTCACTGTTGACCCAAATGACCCAAACACGGCAACCTTAAAATTGCGCATCGCAGAACCAAAAACCATACGAGATAACACCCCTAAACATTTGTGTTACATCATTTATGTGCTTCTAATCTGCTACAAATTAAAAAGTTAAATATATAACTTAATATTTATCATATAAGTTGCAATCAGATATATGATTCAGTAGTTGCTTTTAAAACTTATATAAATTAATCTACCTAAAGATAATAGTTACTCATACATACCTTGAGATAATTTTTTGGCCATTGAATAAACCGAGCATCTTCTGTTGCATCTCCTAAAAACATGATCTCTTTAGTTGGCCTAGGAACCTGTAATCCCTCCCACCCTCGATAAACTGTGTCGACTTGAATCTTCATGTAACCAGGCTCCATAGGAACTCCATGTACATTAGGCGGATATATTATACCTTTTCCTACTTTGACCGCCGTTCCAAAGTGAATATGCATAACTTCACAATTCTACAAAACATATAATTATTATTTAAATAAATATTAGTATGAACGATATAGTGTAAACAAAAAACTTATATAAGTACAAAATTACCTCGATTTTATCAAACTTGTCATGGTTATATGACTGAAACACCACTCGACATCACGTTAGATATTTTCTTAAGTGTATAGCGTCCGCCCGTAGTTGATCCATTTTGGCTTTACATCGCCCAAAATTTTACCCGCCATGCTTTCTAAATCTTTCATTAAGACCTTTTGCATTGTCTCACCCTTGTTAGTTCCCAAGGCTTTCTTACTTCCATGAGTACTTGTTACTGACATGGTTCGCCCCCCGTGCTCTTTTCCTAGCACCCCTAGTAGAGGATCACATCCTGCTATATAATATGTACCATTAGCTTTCATTTCATTCTTTTTTTTAATCTGCTCAAACAATAAACCATGCATCATATAACCATTTAAACACACTATATTCCAATATTAGCGTTCAACTTACGAATTAAGACACGCTATATTACAATAGCTCTTGCAATGCATCGATCTCTCGACAAAAGTCATCGACTCCTTTATCCCGTTTCTTGGTTGTTTTCCTTCACCCAAAACATGTAATATTAAGCGCTCGGTTGCAACAACCTAACAATGGAATCTTTTCAATTAGTACTTCTTTATTAGCTTTCCATAGAGCTCTCGATCCGGCATACCACGGCCGACCTACTCGGGCGGATCCTTGTTGCAGGTGCACTTTCCTTGCTATCTCACTTTTACCTACATACAAGTTACATAAAGAATGAAAGCAGATAGTATAGTCATAAACAATAAGAAACCTAAGCGTAAAAGTATCAAATGACAACAAACCATAAATTCTTGAGGTCGTGTAAGCAACAAACATTTCCCAATGTTCTTCATTTTTAGGCAGATATTTGTAAGTATCAAAAGGCAATATTCTTAGTCTCACAAAATCTACAAGCGTATTTCTAAATGTTCTATGTATAGTGTTCACTTTGGCCAATTGTGCAACCTTTGCCGTATCATCATGTAGAAATATGCATGTGTCATGGTTAAAAAAAATGTCTTATCTACTTTATACATATAGACAATAGATGGAGGTACATGTATTTGTGTTAAGTATATATACCATGGTATGTAACCATAACTCTCCTTGATTGATCTGTGTCTCTTTTTCATTTTTCCATTCCAAATATTAAGAGATGCGTGCTCTCACCGTTTTCCCAAACCATGTATTGAATCGCGGTCTCTCGATGCGGCTCCAAATTCAACGAACTCAATATAGAATGACTCGGTGATAATTTTTCTTACCCATGATGCACTCGCTTACCCGCTTCCGGCCATTGTATATACTAGTTTACACCTAAAAATAAGTAAGTCACCATCCTTGCTTGTAGCTGAAGTATACAAGATAGTATACTTTTATTATTTTACAGTTGTGAAGTTGCATGGATCATTTAATTCCGTTGTCATACCATTTATAAGGCCGCCATATATGTGATCAAGGGCATGGTTTCACCATAACCCTTTTTGTATATCTTTTTTTAGAACGGAAACATTTTATATAAACCAAACCAAGCGAGGCCATGTGATAAAACAAAAAAACAAAAAAATCTAATATAACATGACGTATCTTAGATGCAAGATAGAGACTTAGCCAACTCATGATATGAGCTTTCTAGTGACAAAAACTTTGTCGCTTTATAATTCAACAAAATTAAATGAAATCAAATAGAACACATAGACAAAAAGTATAAAGTAGTTACCCCACAAGATTGAGTAAAAAAGCTTCAAACCCTAACTCGTAATTTTCCCCTAGAAATGCAAATTTTGTTTGGATTTGTGGATAATTTTTCGTTTTAATTTGATTGAAGGTTTTAGAAGTTGAGTGGTGGTGAAAAATGGAAGATTTGTTGGTAAATTATTCATTTTGAAAGGGTTTCGATTGATGGGGGCTGCACATCTAAGCTAGAGATCGATCTAATTTAGATCAATCTCTAAATTAGATCGATCTCTCCAATGGCGGATCCTAATTTAGTTCAATCTAATTTAGAGATCGATCTAAATTAGATCGATGTAAATTAGATCGATCTAAATCGATCTAAATTAGGAGCCGCCATTGGAGATCGATCTAATTTGAGATCGATCTAAATTAGATCGATCTCAGGCTTAGATGTGCAGCCCATCAATCGAAACCTTCAAAATGAATAATTTACCAACAAATCTTCCATTTCACCACCACTCAACTCTAAAACCTTCAATCAAATAAAACCAAAAATTATCCACAACCGACAAAATTTACATTTCTGGGGAAAATTACGATTGGGTTCAAGCTCTTTACTCAATCTTGTGGGTAACTACTTTATACTTTTTGTCTATGTGTTCTATTGATTTCATTTAATTTTGTTGAATTATAAAGCGACAAAGTTTGTCACTAAAAGCTCATATCATGAGTTGGCTAAGTCTCTATCTTCATCTGATACGTCATGTTATATTAGATTTTTTGTTTTTGTTTTATCACATGGCCTCGCTGGTTTGGTTTATATAAAATGTTTCCGTTCTAAAAAAAGATATACAAAAAGGGTTATGGTGAAACCATGCCCTTGATCACATATATGGCGGCCTTATAAATGGTATGACAACGGAATTAAATGATCCATGCAACTTCACAACTGTAAAATAATAAAAGTATACTATCTTTTATACTTTACTTTACAAGCAAGGATGGTGACTTACTTATTTTTTAGGTGTAAACTAGTATATGTGGTGGAAGGGGTAGCGAGTGCATCGTGGTGAAAATTATCCGCTGATCATTCTATATTGAGTTCGATGAATTGGGCCGCCATTGGAGAGACCGCGTGATTCAATACATGGTTTGGGAAAACGAGAGCACGACTCTTATTATTTGGAATGGAAAAATGAAAAAGACACATGATCAGCAAGGAGCGGCGGTTACATACCATGTATATATACTTAACACAAATACATGTACCTCCATCTATTGTCTATATGTATAAAGTAGATGAACATTTTTTCAACCAAGACACATGGAGATTTCTACATGATGATCTTGATGATACGGCAAGGTTGCACAATTGGCCAAAGTGAACACGATACATAGAACATTCAGAAATACGCTTGTAGATTTTGTGAGACTAAGAATATCGCCTTTTGATACTTACAAATATATGCCTAAAAATGAAGAACATTGGGAAATGTTTGTTGCTTATACGACCTCCGAAGAATTTCTGGTTTGTTGTCATTTTATACGTTTAGGTTTCTTATTGTTTATGACTATACTATCTGTTTTCATTCTTTATGTAACTTGTATGTGTAGGTAAAAAGTGAGAAAGTAAAGAAAAGTGCACTCCAGAACAAGGATTCGGCTCGAGTAGGTCGGTCAGGGTATGCTGGATTGAGAGCTCTATGGAAAGCTAATAAAGAAGTACTAATTGAAAAGATTCCATTATTAGGGTTGTTGCAGTCCGAGCGTTCAATATTACATGTTTTGGGTAGAAGGAAAAAGAACCAAGAAACTGGGATAAAGGAATTAACAGACTTTTGTCGTGAGAGATTAGATGCATTGGTAAGAGCTATTGTAATACAGTGTGTCTTAATTCTATAAGTTGAACGCTAATATTGGAATATAGTGTGTTTAAATGGTTATATGATGCATGGTTTATTGTTTGGGCAGATTAAAAAAAAGAAGTAAATGAAAGCTAATGGTACATATTATATAGCGGGAAGTGATCCTCTACTAGGGTGCTAGGAAAAGAGCATGGGGGCGAACCGTGTCGAGATCAAGTACTCAAGGAAGTAAGAAAGCCTTGGGAACTAACAAGGTGAGACAATGCAAAAGGTCTCAATGAAAGATTTAGAAAGCATGGCGGTAAATTTTCAGGCGATGTAAAGCCAAGAATGGATGCATGCGGACGTTGCGACTGAAAATATCTAACGGTATGTCGGTGGTGTTTCAGTCATATAACCATTGACATGTTTGATGAAATCGAGGTGATTGCACTTATATAAGTTTTTTGTTTACACTATATCGTTCATACTAACATTTATTTAAATAATAATTATATGTTTTGTAGAATTGTGAAGTTATGCATATCCACTTTGGAACAGAGGTCAAAGTAGGAAAAGGTATAATATACCCGACTAATGTACATGGAGTTCCTGTGGAGCCTGGTTACATAAAGATTCTAGTCGACACAGTTTATCGAGGGTGGGACGGATTACAGGTTCCTAGGCCAACTAAAGAGGTCATGTTTTTAGGAGATGCAACAGAAGATGCTCGGTTTATTCAATGGCCAAAAAATTATCTCAAGGTATGTATGAGTAACTATTATCTTTTGGGTAAAGGGTTTCTCGGTAAATATATTACTCAAAAACATTTAAGTACAAAGGATATGGTGAAGTCTCATATCTCGGCTATACATAGGCGGTAAAGCTAACATAACAAGACACTTCCTATCCTTAAAGCAAGAAAACAACCACTACTCACTAGATTACATTTGACACAAAACCAAGCATAACCTAACGTCTAGATTGCTTACTACCACGACCTTGGAGCTTGATATCATACATGTCAGAAAAAGCATCCAATTGCCCTAGTAAATCATAGACCTGATCCGCATAATCATCATAATAATCTTCAAGCTCATGACCGCCGCCATTTGATGCGAGAAATTTAGCCATAGGATTATCCGGCTCAAGCACCTCCTCATCATCACTGTCAGAAACAATCACATCCCCCACTTTAGAGAATGGGTTACCCACCATAGAATACGGAGAGGAAGAAGAACTAGGCTTAGTAGCCGTATCATGCGCCTTTTCTTTCAAATCAACCTTTTAAGAGGTTTACCATCATTATCCACAAGAGTAACTTTCCCTCAATAATTAGCTTTTCAAGCTCCTCAATTTTCAACAATAGGAGTAGTACTAGTGCTACCATTTCCACCCTTAGCGAGCTACCATCTTTGGTCAGTCAACGATAACACTAGGAATATCACCTCATCGGTATCAACCATATTAAGATCATCAAGCGGATTTGATGTAGCAATATTCGTCCCACTTGTACTAGCCATTTCAAGAATCTTCTTTTTGTAGCATCGGGCTTCTTCGACACGGTGATACACCTTCTTATTTTAGAAGGGCTAAATTTAGCCCTTTTCCCACCTCAATACCACAAGCGCCTTCCTTTGAGGCATTTGGAACCCATCATTCTTACGTGCTTGATGTTTAAGGTCAACAGCACACGTTTGGGACATTGGGTCTCATCACGGCCAAAACCATACAAACACCACAGCGAGGTGGTTTCCACTCATATTCCACTATGACGGTATGCAATACCTCCCCTTCACCATCCCAACTTGGCACAAGAATAACCATTGTCCCTTAAGCTCCCGATCCGCCTGATGTCAATCAAAGGTCGAGCATAATCAAAAGCCCCATGACCGCAAACACATAGAGCTCGTGTATGCATCAAGCATAATAGGGTACCGAGTTTGGTAGCCATGGCACTCAATCCATCTTGATAAAAGCGATAGGAATATCATGTAGTTTCACGCAGACGGGGATCGAACCTAAATCCTCTTTAATAAAACTCGTCACGGGGTCCACTTCTTCAAAATAATAGGAACGGATCGAATAAACCAAGGTCCATTCTCTAACACTCCATTTAATCCCTCAATAGTGGCAAATTTGAAGAAAAATAAACCCTTAGAATTCATCATAGAACGTACTACACCAAACTTCTTCCATGCGTTCTTCACGTAGTTATCAACTACGGGAAATGCAACCCTCTTGCCAATAAAATACCCAAAAAGAGTATTATCAAACTTAGAATTAGCTTCCAAGACAGATGACAAAGGAATCTTTAGGTAGATTAATTTATATAAGTTTTAAAATCAACTACTAAATCATATATCTGATTGCAACTTATATGATAAATAGTAAGTTATATATTTAACTTTTTAATTTGTAGCAGATTAAAAGCACATAAATGATGTAACATAAATGTTTAGGGGTGTTATCTCGTCTGGTTTTTGGTTCTGCAGTATGCAATTTTAAGGTTGCTGTGTTTGGGTCTGTTTGGGTCAGCAGGGTGTTTTGGTCAATGTTTTATCTGGTCCTCAGGTTGAATATTAAGTGTGTTTGGGTCTGCAGGTTGAATATTAAGTGTGTTTGGGTCTGCAGTTTGTTGTCCTAAGCATTTTATTTTTCCTTTTGGTTACGGTCCTTCATATCAGTGGGCTAAGGATAGCCTTTTTAAATTCTTGTATGTTATTTTGACATACACTTTGACAGTTGTAGTGGTCTATATATTGCCTTTAAAAAAAAGCTAAAAACTAATAATAACCCATCAATTGGATCTAAAATAAAAGAGTTGTAACAAATAAAATGTATCATTAGCAGTGGTAGTCCACAATTCCAGTAACCACGATGTGAAAATTCCAAAAAAATAAAGAACCAGTAGCCTACTAGAGCAAAAATATTGTTCGACCACAGGTTTTTAACTAACAGAAAAGTTATAACTAAACTAAAGATTGAAAACTTTTATTGAAAAAATTTATAAAATTTATTGGGTCGGGTTGATTCGGGTCCAACTTAGCTTATCGGGTTAGGGTCTTAATTAGTTCATTATCGGGTTATAGGGTTGACCCGATATACCTTATAAGCTATAATGACATATTTAAAAATCAATAAATTTTGAACCAAACTCATATATAGCAGTAGATATATAAGTAGTGGATGGCCGTGTTTGCTCATAGACGTAATATGTTAATTTTTATTTAGTGCATTTTTTAGTGTTCTAGTTTAAAACGGTTTTGGCTCACGAAGATATTTTAATTTGGATTGTGTCTCAGTCTGCAACTTTGCCACATTTTCATGATTTTACAAATTGTATATGACAAAACTTGTGAGTGCTAACTGAATGTCTAAACTTATACGTAGTACCATTGATAATATCAATTGCATATAGAATAACGATGCATAATCAGTTAATATACTCTTTTACATCTAATATTACATGTACTAACTAGATCATGGCTAAATACTTCACACTATCTTTATATATATATATATATATATATATATATATATATATATATATATATATATATATATATATATATATATATATATAGAACAATATATAGTTATCGGGTTGGGTTAAACTAACCAGATAAGCTTTTCGAGTCGACAAGTTAGGCTAATTGTACAATATAGGTGTTGAGTAGGGGTGTTATCGGGTCGGGTTGAGTCGGGTTTTGCATTTTTAAAAAGTGACCCAACAATATTTTTTAACCCGATTTAACCCGATCCGATAAGCCTAATCGGGTTCGGTTCGGGTCGGGTCAATCCGACCCTACTGACACCCCTAGTGTTGAGTAATAATTTCTCAAACTTAATATTGAATTATCTCTTGTGTATGCAGGTTCTTCCTAGAACGTCATCATCACTCGACTCCATAGGTTGCCCGTCGAGCAATCTACCCTTGTATCATCAGAATACGTCAAGTAGTCCACATTTGAATGATCCAACTACATCAAGCAGTCCACCATTGTATCATCAAACTCTATCAAGCAGCCCACAACCATTGTATCATTCAACTTTATCAAGCAGCCCACCATTGTATTATCCGGCTATGTGTGAGCCTAATTATGATCTGGTGGTTTTCTAATCATCTTATCCTTAATATGTTATAAAATAAATATAATAAATTGGTATAATCGGTCATATCATGAATGTAGGTGGAAGAACAATTGCCATCATAAGCCACGATGTCAGTGCTCTAAGAAACTTTCAGAAAGAACTTCCTCTAAAAGAAACGAACATTCCTCTAAAACAAAAGAACATTCCTCCAAACCAAAAAACTCCTCCAAAAAAAAACAAAAGAAAAACCACACGTGTTTGCCATAAAAGGAACCTAGCAAAATCGGCAAATTCTTGAAAGTGTTGGCAAAAAGGCCAATGAATATTAGAAAGATAGCTGACAAATTCATAAACGGTCCTAAACATGGTGATTTTATCTTACTTCCGACGCTTAACGGGTTGTATGGTGAGTTCCATGCCGATCGTATTTTTTATGACTCGGTGTTTGGATGGATGTCAAATGATTGGCTTGATGGAACTATTTTACACTGGTGGGTAATGTAAGTTCCTTATATATTTTACTATCTCTTATGATAATGGAAGTCTTTATATTTTTTTAAGCTTATGATATAAGGTAATAATTTTTCTTTATTTTTAGGCATCTATATCAGTTGGTTCAAAATCGCTTTAAGGGTAACAACAAGTGTGGGATCCTAAACCCTTCATTCATTGATTCCCGATGATGCCATGGAGAAAATGGTGATAATGTCGTGAAACACATTCAAAGTACCTTAAGAGTTCAAAAAGACAAAACCATATTTTTTGCACCATATTTGCAAAGGTAAGTTCTATTCGTTGCTTCTTATATCCTTTGTTTCTTATATGGTTTTACCTATATCATCATTTGCACTAAAATGTATACAAATATGCATAGTGAACATTGGGTGTTATTTGTGATTTGCCCTTTGAAGAAAACCGGATACATATTGGATTCACTCAATAAGAGTTTGGACAAGAAACCTAGCATATACTCTTTGATACCACTAGTAGAACCGTAAGTATATTCTAGCATTTATATTAAATTGCCAATTGGGTACATAAAGTAATCCAATTAAACAACATTGAATTTTAGGGCATGTCATGATCCGTCTTCCGTTGATTGGACTTGGAATATGGTTAAGGTAAATCATCTTTCATATATGTAAATATATATTGTTATGCTCACTTTATTTAATTGGTGCATATATGTAATCTATGTTTCATTTGAATTTAGTGTCCTCAACAAGAATCCAATTGGGAATGTGGATACTATGTGGCTATAGCTATGTATGAGCTTTTCTTCAAAAAACAATCAAACTTCCCGCATACAGTGAGTATTTGTAAATATTTGTTTACTTTGTTCTACAATAAATCTTGTTTTCTTGTAAAATGACTCATTGACTCTTCGTTTTGATTTGTATATAGGTTTGGAATGACATGAAACCAAGAGCAACAATGATACAATGACGAAAAAATCTCGTCCTGAACATCATAAAACAAGGTGTGTGTGTGTGTATAGTTCAGACGCTTCCTTTTCAACTTGCAAGTGAGTTTTAAAATCAGGTGTTTTGTAATTGGAGGTCATGGGTATTCTTCCCATATTTGAATCTCTGTGAATCCATGGTCGTATCAAAATGGCTCAAAATTCAATCAAACTCAAATGTGGGTTTGTGACACGCCTAAGTGAGTGATTCTCACTTCGGACCTCGAGGTTGTCTTGACATCCCCGACATTGGTTCGTGCCTGAAATAGGAAGGTATCCACTTTGACCGCATTTCGAACATGTCGTGTAACCATTTGTGTTCACCCATTTCAAAATCTTCCATGATCGCAGCCCAATACTCGTCAAACACATCCGCTTCAATCTTGTCAGTCCATACAATGTCACACAAACGCCTTTTGAAATTAGTATTGCTACACAAGGCTAGTCCCACCTACAAATATTTGTAACATTGTTAAAAGAATATACACGTACACAAGGAGTTGCGCGTGTATCAAAGGACATAACATATTACTAATAACGAATACCTTTGTAGTGAGTTTCTGCATAATGTGCCACATACACAGTCGGTGGCGCGTGTCTGGGAATATCTTTTCTATAGCGATTTTCATCGCTGGGTCTTGATCCGTAACAACAACCTTTGGGACGTTTATGAAAACCTTTTTAAACCGCTTCAATAGCCATGCTTATCTTTTTGCAGTTTTGCTTGCTAACAAAGCAGCCACAAATATAACGCATCTGTTGTTGTTGTCAATGCCGGTGAAAGGTACCAACACCATGTTGTACCTACGTATACACATATACAAGGATAAATACTGCTTCACATATAAACATATAAACACTGATTCATATATACAAAAATGAGACATTACCAATTATATGGATATTTGGTTCAAGACACATACAATTTACAGGGGCTGTTTTGGTTCCGGACAAATACAAGTCAGACATACTAAGAAAAAAACATGTATAGATACGAAATACAAAAATAGTCACATCACGCAACACAGATCATTGTATAGCTGAAACACATATTAGTACCGATTGACATGTACCAAACATACACGAATACCACAGCGATTCACATATGTACAAGTAAAAGTACAGGTCATAGACTCGCACCACATAATTAGGTGCAACACATAGTCGTATACACAGATACACGGATACAAGAAGCATTTCGCAGATACACTAGTACATGGAAACATACCAAATACACGGATAAAAACAAGCTGATAACAAGGGGACTGAGACAGAACTTGCTGGTTTTCAAGATGGTTCTGCAGCTGAACTGCCAGCTTCTAAGGCCAAATTAAGCTATCTAAAGCTTATTCTAATGACTAAAAATTGAAAACATGTAAAGATTAGCAACTAGAGATCTTATAAAACTATTAGTTTGATAATTTTTTCTAAAAAATAAGATTAAAACACACTAATGAAAATGATAGATGAGACACTACTTGTGGCATTTTGAGTTCGTGCAAACACAGGTTAGACTTGAAAAAGAAACTTGGACACTTACGTAAAACTTAAAAACATGTATTTGTGACTAAGTATGCGCTACTTTGGTCTTGAAAACCGTGGTGTACCTACATTTATACAGATATATGGATAGAAACTGATTCGCATATAAACATATAAGAAACGATTAACAGATACAAAAGACAAATTGGGTGGTTACAGGTTCGTATACACACAAATAATAACCTGTGGTACATATCAGCAAACCAAATGTTGGCATATCAGCAAGCAAAATTGAAAAACTCATTAAGCATGAAAGAAATGAATGTTACCTATTTGAGCGAAACATGGCATCAAAGGAGACAACGTCACCAAAAGCAGCATAGTTACGCTTGGCCTCCTCATCAGCCCAAAACAATCCAATCAACACTTTAGTTTCTTTATCCTGCTTGTATTCTACTAAAAAATCTGTGAAGAATTCTTCACGACTCAAAAGCTTATCAACAACCATTTAGGCATCACGATCACCAATAAAATAATTCAACCCACGCCTATAATTCTTACATTCCACATCTGTTGCACCAATGTATTCAAACCCACCGTACATCTCTTTCAAAACTTTCCAGGATCTAACTGGACCAATATTGGCAGTGGAAAGTTGGTTCAATAGTTGTTTCTTGGTGAAAGTCAGCCTACGATTTGTCCTAAGGTACTTGATATCATCTGGATATACCAAACTATGATTGTGTTTCTCAAAAAACTTCATGACAAAATACTTGCCATCCGGTCTTTTCTTAAGTCTAAGCTGTGCGGTACATCCACAACAACAAGATGCACGTTTTCTTCTTTTTATGACCTTATTAACACCTAAAGGGTTGGTTGTTTGCGACTTATTGGCTATAGAATTTTCAGGTTTTGGCACGGGTTTAAAACCTTGTCTAACACGATAGAAATATTTAAGCGATGGATCTTCTTTATTGTTATAGTTCTTCTGACCACCCTTTCTAACCTCAAAACCAGCTTCTTTTGCATAATCTTGGTAAGCCTTTAAAGCTATATCAAGTGTATCAAATGCCATCCCTTCCGCGAGTTTAGTAGTAACTTTAGGGACCCAAAATCTAGTACCATTAGGAGTGGGCTGAAAGCTTCCATCCTGATGCTCAGGAGGTGTAAAATAACCCTCACCAGGCGTAAATTGCTCATTATGGACTGCTCGAGGAGTTACCGGTTTGCCTAAAACAAAAATTTTAAGGGTTAGACACGTTTACAGATTAGGTACATAGCATTACTAGTTTAAAACACATGTATTCATTTCAATACACATACGAGACCATACACCAATTCACATCACCTATACACGGATACCCCAGCGATACATGTACCACATATACACGGATACCACACTGATTCACATATGCACAATTAAATGGATACATACCAAATCACAAACTCTTATAAAAATACAAGTCACAGACGCAAACCACATAATTAGGTGAAACACATAGTCGTAGAAAGTCACGTATACACAGATACACGGATACAATAGCGATTCCTACTGAGAACAAGGGATGAAGAGCAAGTTCTATCTCATGGTACATGGTAAATACTGAGAACCAATAACAAAAAAAAGATAACCAACCACTCTTAATGAGATTAAAAAGTACTGATATTCAATAAAAAAAAATATGAGATTAAAAAATTGTAGGATCGTAATATTTATTGTGTTTGATGATTCGGGTGGTCTTGGATGATGGAAATACATGTTAGACATTTTAGAGAGAGAAAGTAGAGAGATAGTGTTCTTGGTAGAGAGTTGATGAACAAAATATGAAATGTTAGATTCCAAGCCACACCCCTTCCAAGGATGGAAGGGTATTTATAGTTACAAGACTACACGACCTCCTCGGCGGCTGTGGATCGGTATCTGATGGTAAAGACCGTCCTTCCTCCACGGTGTTACACTCGCTAATCTATGCTAAAACTAACTAATAAACTGATAAATAACGTAACTAACAATATGTCTACGAGCTAACTTATGCTAGATAATATTTGGGGTGACCGATACTTTACTTATGGAATTTCCAATTCCTAACAATCTCCCCCTAAGGGAGGTCACCCCATGATTTACATTTTGAATCCTAGCATTCTATTTAATCTTCAGTCTTGAGCTCGTAGACATTAATTCTTCAACATTTGCATCTTTGCGCTTTAGCAGTGATTCTTTAAAGTCCGCATAGATTGTACTTTCAGTGGAGGTTTTGAATTGATCCACATCATGATGATCTTTTAGCTTTCTTTGAGATCATCAGCCACAACAAATCTCTATGGATCATCCATAGTTGTGTTGCCTTCATGTGATGTTGTGACTTTTGGACCGACATGCTCACACTTTTGGATCATGACATCTTTTCATCGAGTAGCGGAAGCTTTTAGTGGTTCATGATATTTGCGGTGATGTAGCGAAGCATAGTATAGAAATATCGAGCCGAGTTATGTAGATAAGCACAAGTCATGATTTCTTCAATTAAGTGTGGATCTTGTAAGCATGCGGCTTTGGATTGACTTCTCAATTACGATCGGTTGCGAATCGTCCAAATGTACCGCAAACAATAGTTAGCAATAAAACACACGAAAGTGTCTTTGACCACTTTCGTTGAATTGATGTACACGCCCACGGTTCCCGTTGATCGCGACAAGCACCGCGTGTGATCGGTATAATTCGAAGAATCTCCTTGACGGGGTTTCACACGGTTGCTCTAGCCGTTCTCAAACCGGAACGTCTCAAAGAAGACAACACGGAGTGAGTGAACCATCAAATTGAGATTCACTGATTGATGAAAAATGATTTGAAAAACAATCGCGTATTGCTTAGAAGAAAGAGTTTTGCAAAACGACGAAGTTTTTATGAGAAAGATCAATTTTTCAATCAAAAATACTTTTTGTATTTGAAAATAGTACACATTCGATGTGCTAGATAAAAGAAGAGATTCGCACATCGAACGGTTTTTCCAAAAGTATTTTTTTAATCAGAGATACTTTTTGTGTTTGAAAACATAAGTACACATTCGATGTGCTAGAGAAAAGAAGATTTGCACATCGAACGGTTTTTCCAAAATTATTCGTCAATTCATTTCCTGGACCAAGGTTGATTCACGAGTGAATCGCCCCATCGTTTCTATCCAGTTGTCACAAGCTTGATCTTTAGAAAAGATCTCACATGTCACTCACCAAGAGCTTGTTTGATGTTGGCTCTAGAAGGATTTCAATCTTCATCGTGAATATTTAACATATCACTCAGATGTTCAGGCAATACCACAAGGATAATGCGTAGGACTCTTAATATATACTTACTTTCCACATTGTGTGAAACAGCAAGTCTTCATGAATTTTGTGTCTTATGAGATATTGTGGATGATCTCTTGGCTCTAGACTCAATTGTGCACATTTGGTTCCTATGCCGAAGACTAGGGAGAGGGTCTATTTCTTCAATATCAACAATCTCTAAGAGAAAGTCGATAGATTATGTGGGTTCCCATTGAGAATGAAACAAGCCCTTTTAAGAGGAACTTGAGTAGCTTGGGAAGTTTAATGCAGTGCGTCACTGGGTCCATGACGTCTTGTATTCAATACCAGTGTTACCTTAGTAACCACCATTAACATATGAATTGAACCCGGTTTCTGCCCTAAGGTTGAATTATTGGAGGGCTATTTCTTTTAACCCTTTTCACATTTAATTTATTTTTCATTCTTCAACCCCTTCAGTGCTTACCGAGACTTCATAACTAGAACCTTGTTGGGTTTATTCCAGTTCTAGCTCTATCTCAGTCGGCACTCCTCCCATATCTCACTTTTCTCCTTTTTTCATCATACCTAAGGAATTCTACACTATCTAGTGGATTGTCCCTGGGTAGATCCCTCCAGCTCTGGCAGGATCGTGGGAACGAATACCTAACCTAACCATCCTTATAACACCATGCATAAAGTAAATTGGTCGGTCTTTTGGTATTGTTCTTTCCTTCTCGAAACCAATTGAAAAATCATTTGGAAAAATCAATAAAGGTACTTGTGATACGAGATCAAAGCATTTTGTACCTTAATAGTTTTGATCATTTAGAAATGCTCCCCCTCAACATGTGCATATGATCTTGAAATTGTTTAGCACATGGAGGCAAGAGTTCTTTGAAATAATTTCTTGATCACAATTTCCGTAGAAAAAGACATTTGATTTTCTTGGTAAATTCTCCCCCTCATTATGTGCTTTGGATATCTGAAATCATTTTATCACATAGAGGAAAGAGTTCTTTTGAAGCACATCCACAAACACAAAAGCCATTAAGAAACCATTTGTTCCCCCTCAATATGTGCTTCGAGATTCGAAATCGTTTAGCACATATGAGAGAGCAGTATGCACATTTGAATCAAAACGATAGCCTTTTCTCAAATTTCATTATTAAATCACAAATTCTCCCCCGATAAAAAATATCAAACCCTTTGAGATTTTGGATCCCAAGAGATTTAATACGGTTTAGTAAACATGGGAGAAAATGTGCACGATTTAAAACTCATCTAGTTTTGGATAAATGCTCCCCTCAACATATGCATTATGTTTATTGAAATCGTTTGGCACATGGAGGCGGGAGTGCCTTTGAAGGACTAAAACCAATTCCATTAAAACAGATTTGAGATTTAAATCATGATCTCTCCCCCGATCAAAAATTTCAAACCAATTGAGATTTTGGATCCCGATTGATTTAAATCATTTAGAAAATTTTGGGGAAGGACGTGGCAAGATTTGATTTTGAAAAATGACAGGTAAGGACCAATTTAAGACATTAAAGATTGTTAGTGTCAGGTATGATTGTTTTAAGAGATCTTTAAGTAAAATAAAATAATTTCACAATCAAACAAGAACAGGAAAAATTTGATTTTGAAAGATCTTTGAGTTTTAAAGAGAATCATACCATGACATAACATTAAATCTTTAGATCACCACTTATTATTGTACAAACCGGACTTTTATGAAGAAATATCGTTTGAAAATACTTAAGTTTGAAATCACTCTCCCCCTCAATCAATGACCGTAGTCGTTGATTGAGTGACTTATATTAGAAATGAAGTCCGGTTGATTTCCAAAATATGAGTTCAGTTTATTTTCAAAACAATATTTTCCATTTTCAAAACAATATTATCAAAATTTTTAAAAATGTTATCATTCACTACTTTTCCGCACAAGATCGTTAGGTGGTTCGAAAGCTTACATTGTTCTTTGTAGGGCGTGAAGAAAACCGTCTGGCGATGCGGTGAGACTTCTACGTTGCATTTTTTCATGCCAACCGAGGTCAATTAAGCTCCGTTTCTTCATTTGATGATGAAGAAAACCATATCTTGATGCGGTGAGACCTCTTACGTTGCATTTTTCATGCCAACCTCCATAGAAGTCAAATTAAGCTCCGTTTCTTCATTTGTCAACCCAAGATATAGTTACCCTTTCCTTTCAGCATCCAATCATCTTCAATTGTGGGATCCGGATCGGGAACATTCTTATATACCAATATACCTTCATACGTTAGTGGACATACAAACAGATATATGGTGGTCGACATCACCCAAACAGCAATCGACTAATAAAAGTCAATCCAACATATCAATCAGATCATACAAATGCATGGGAATTATGTGTTTATCAAACTCTAATAATCTAATCCTAACAATCACATCCTAGAAACCTAGTCCTTCAACATAGGCAATTATATTTTTTTCAGATAAGCACGTAGGATGATTAAGAAAGTCCGTTAGATGATATAAATTTGAAAAACATTCTCCCCCTCAATCAATGACTTATTTTTTGAAAATATTAACAGCGCTGAAGTCATTGATTGAGTTTGCAAATTATAAAAACTCTGAATGTGATTATTTTTTTTAAGCAACTCATTTACCACCATTTTTTTTAAAACAACAAATATTTTTCTGAATAATTTTAGACGGAAAAACATTTGTGTAGGAACAGCAGTCCTTCGACATACTTTCCTCAATTAGTTTTTGGATAAGTGCACGAAATTTATGAAAATCGTTTAAGCGTAGCACTTTCCTTCCTTGAAGAACTGGTTGCTATCTGAAATAATAGCAAACCATGGTATAAGCACGGTTCTGATCTCAAATAAGCGCAAGGCATTTTTGAGCGCGGAGTTCTGATCTGAAACAAGCGTAAGCCATAGTTTTAGACATGTTTTGGAAAAGAATATTTACACCACCTCGAACTTCATCTATGGTCCCGTGCCATTATTGAATGACATTTATAAGACCGCAGATGTTATCGATACGGAAGACATGTCTTTGAAAAACAATATTTTTGTCCTTTTCAAATTTTCGATTTTTATGGATTTTGTAGGTTTTATATATATATATATATATATATATATATATATATATATATATATATATTTTTTTTTTTTTAATATTTACAAAGATAGAATAGATGATATAGTATTAAGAAGATGATGATACGAGTACCGAGATAAGGATATCGAAAAGACGTCATAGAAGATATATTTCGTCATCTCTTAAACTTCCACCACCAAAGCTTTCGAGGCTCCAAAATAGAAGAGAGAACCCAGCCTTTGAGAAAGAGACTTTGCGCTTCCCCAAACCGAAATCCATTAGACGAGCGATTTGACGCTCTATTTCAAGCTTACTGTAGCCAGGTGCACAAAGAAGCACACCATTATCATTGATCCCGCTGCTCCTTTTAAGAACGATAGTCGAGATTCTTCGTTCGGGGTTATATCATCAACAAGAACAGCAACGTATCATCCCACTCTTTAAATTTCTTCTCAAATATCATTCCACAGAAGTATGAAGCAATCCATACCAAAAGTTGTCAAGAGAAACCACTTCCCCCAAGTAGACGAATTGATGCATTCAGTCTCTTAGACTAGAGCTCACGAACCCGAATACACATATACCCAACGACAAAAAAACTTATACCATCGAAGTAGCAGATTAAGTCCAATAGCCAAAGAATAACCCCGATGTATACTTTTCTCTCCCTAAAGAAAGTGTATGAAGATCAAGAACCCGGCACCGAATGCACAAAGAGAGAATAACCGATAACATTGAAGAAACATGCGAATCATCGATTATCTCTGCGGATGACAATCTCTGCGGATGTCCACCGAAATAAGTGATTATATCTACGAATCACCGATAAAGCCCTCAAGTGAAGCAAATGAGCATCCCAATGTACACAATCTCTCTCCCGATGATTGTGATAACATCAAATTCATCACACACTTGTGTACCTCTTTCATCGTCGAAACTAAATCTTCCATCTCTTCCCCACATAGTTGGAATAAGAACACTAAAGCCATGAGTCAAACCTTGAGTTTCTCTGCGGTAATGACAATAGTCTTCCGGGATATCTTCAATCACTTAGAAGTATTAAGCGCATCAAGATTACTCGCGTTTAGATACGTGTCTCCTTCCCCACTTCTTTGGTTTTGATACTTGTAATCGGCAACTCTTTGTAAGCCCGTATACTTGAAATCTTTTTTAGAAGAACATCATTAGCTCAGATGTATCTGTGAGAATCAACTTGCTCCAGAATGTGCGAGCAAGTCTAATTGGGGATTAAATCTGACTTTTCACTCTCCCCCAATTAGTGCTCTCCCCAAAACCGACAATCTGTTTGATAAATGCCCAGATTAAGAAGTAGTCTTTAGATAATCAAATGAAACTCGTCTTTAGTCTTCTAACATGTAGCAAAGAATGTAGAACCGACTGTAGACTCGACCTTCTTCAAGATTGTCCAGTTGGGGAATAGATAGTTAACATCTTCAACTCACCAAATGCATTCCCTTTAACTTGTATATAGCAAATCCCCTTAACTCAAATCCCTCCCGATCAAACAAGAATAGAAAGACGTTCCTCAAGGAAATCCGCCTCGCAACTGGAAGCACTTTGTCATTAATCAAAATCAGCCCGTGTGAAGATGTTAACCAACGGCTCTTTAGAAGAAAACTCCATGTAGAAATGACCCGATAAGAAGAAGCTCGGTTCTTACATGAGTTTGGAGCCGTTTGACCATTTATTCTCTAATAACAATCAACCATGCAGAATTATCATACTTCCTCTCCCCCTCAAGAATTGCATACGGAGATGCAATTCTTGATTAAATAAATGAAATCATCCAAATGTCGTCTATTCACACTTTTCCCCCCCAAAATTAGCACATGATGTCGCCATCGTCATTATAGTTGAGCAAGTGGAATAAGAAAACAATCAACGGTAGCCCGGTTCACTTGATAATCGAAAGCACATGGAAAAAGCATGAAGCATGTTGATGAGAATGGTCATAATAGATAAGATTTCTCTTCTTCAGAAGATAAAGCGCACTGACATGTACACTTTTATTTTCTTTGAGTAATGAGGCTTGAACTGTTGTGATCAAATGTCATAAGAAGATTTCTCTTCTTCAGAAGATAATGCGCACTAAAACGTACACATTTCTTTTCTTTAGAGGACGAGGCTTGAACTGTTGTGTTCAAACGTCATAATCTCTCTCTTTTGGCAAAACATGTAATCAACCCATTATCATTCAGTAGGCTCTTTGTTGTGACAGCTGATGGAGAAAACCCAATATGACGAATTTGACCATGAAGTAAACTAACCCGAACTCGTGACTTAAACTTGCACATATGTAACAAAGAGCGGTGCCGAGACTTCATCCTCCATTGAATCTCTAAGTACTCTATACTCTTCAACCAACCAACCATCAAGTAATAGACGTACTTTACCTCTTGAAAATCCACAAATGAATGTGACATTGAGCACTGCAACGTAACTCCTTAAAGTGATAGTTATTTTGAGATGATAAGAGCCCAATTCCCCCAAGTGGTAAAAAGAAAAGGTAAAAGTCACCCAACAATAACTAGATTTCCAAGTCTTCATTTTTGATAATAAGCTCGAACAAGGATCATGAAGAATCTTCATCCAACCATCCCCGATATATACCTTCAGATACTAAGTACACTTGCCCGTGATAATTCACTTCAACCTCAAATAAATAATAGTGGATTAACCGCATTGTCACATCTTCTGGTTAAAAGCTCAACTCTAGCCTCCTTTGACGTTTTAAGTGAACTCTGATAATGGTTTCATCCCGACCATGGTTAAATGCACATAACCCCGTAAAACCATGTAAGAACCAAACTGCCATAACGAAAATCCAAACATACATCCAATTCATGAAGTACACCCTTTTCGAAGTAGAAACCGTAGCACCAGCATCAGAAAGGATCCTGACATACACTTTCCTTTCTCCAGGATGGTTCCATCATCACGGGATTTTACAATTCTATGGTTTAAACCGAGAAATAGTTTCTTTCGCAGGATTTTACAAAACCAAGAATAAACCGTGAGATCGAACCGGAATTGCACTTTACAATTACCAGGATGTTTTCGTTGTCATGGGATTTTACAAGTCTATGACTTAAACTGAGAAATAGGTTCTTTCGCGAGATTTTACAAAATCAAGACAAAACCGTAAACAATATCAGCTTGAATGTGTTATGACAACTTTGGTTTCGGTGAATATCTGTTTTAGGGGAACATGCAGCGGTTCAACAACGGTTCATTATCCAACAACAATAATATCATCAACCATCCCATAAACACTTTGGTAAACACACCATTCACATATTCTGACGGCAATTGTGGTGACCAAATTAAGAAGTAAACCCGATATGCCAAACCTGATCATGAAGCGAACTTCCCCAGATTTGTTACTTAAGCTTGTACTAATCCTTGTGAAGAAGATATGGTGTACCCAATGTACAAAACCTCTTGACGTATCCTCAACTGCGTGAGACACCGAAGTGATAGTTGCGTTGTGGGTTAAGTGAGAAAGAATCACAACCGTAACTAAATATCCAAGTCTTTATCACCATCTACAAACGCCCAAACAAGTCATCTTCGCGGAAGGGTAGAAAGAAAGAAGATGAAATAAGTAAACGTGCCCGGAAAACCTCACTTCAAATTCAGATAAGAAATATCGTACAAACAACCCCGGTAGTCAACCTTGTTCCAATAACAATTCAAGCCGTGACAAAATATTTTTAGTGAACATGTATACATCAAAGTACCAAACCTCATAACATAATGAATCTCAACATCTCATCAACTCACATCATCAAAACACATTCTAATCCAAGTCTCAAAAATAACTCAAGCTCATATCCGGTATCAATATTTGTCATACCATTCATTCTCGAGAAATATCATCATATATGTATCCACATAATGAAATGATAAAGATCGGATGGGACAAATTTTCATACCAACGGCTCATCAAACCAATTAGTCTAGGACTCATCAAGCAAATATTGTTTGAGAAATAATGCTTCCCGCTAGCATGTGATCCATTATGCCCGCCCATATGCACAACAATAACATCAAATATCACTAAAATCCTGGCCCAAGTAAAGTGTCAAAGTGTCCGGCCCATCATAAAGACATCGGCCCTGATCCAACAATACTAAATAATCCACGAATGATAGTGAGTAATATGTATACAACCATAATTGTTAGGAGTATAAAAAGGCACCAATCTCACACATCCTCTAACCCTAATAAACATTCCATCCGCCTCATTCTCACCACAAACACAGACAATCAAAACCCTAAATATTCTCTCCTCATCAGTCCGCCCCCATCTCATCTATCATCTTAAAATACTCTCAATCCAAAAAACCTAATCTCTTAACAACAAGATATACGCCTCCATCTGATTATTAACCACACCAAATCGCCACCTCATATTTAGCTTGCCACAGGGTTAGCTTAAGCATCACCATTTTAGCCACAGGGATGGCAAGAGGGTTCATTTGAGACAGCATCAAGGTAGGTTTTTCATTGATCCATTTAGATTATAGAAAATTAAACGAACACGGGAAAGGAGACAACAGATAATTGTTGTTACCCATTTTATTACTTGTGAGGTTCGAATATCATTAGTGCTTAAATTTGTGATTGAGTCTTTTAACCGAAACAAGACATTCAGTTAATATAATTGTTATTTGAATAGTCTTATATGTTCGGATATTAAAGAGGAAAGAACTCCAAAATGGATCAGTGATGTACCCGTTTAATTGTGTAAGATCTCTTAAGATCCAAGTGTTAATATAACCACACAAAGAAAACGAAGTTGAGGTCCTTTACCATACTTGTCATTACTTTTCAATGTGAACTTAGATTTGAGTTTTGTATTACGAATGACTTGATCTGTGATACTTTGAATGTTTTTGATGTTTTGACCCATGATTGGAATAGATCAATGATGTTTGTAAAGTATGAATAAACGACCAACTGGAAAAAAAACTTAGCATCCATGTTAAAGTTATTTCATGGGTCGAACATCAAAGTAAAACCTTAAATAACAACTTCTTCAGTGATGGATGAGTATTGAGGGTAAGACCAAATAAATACCCCAAACTAAATCTGAGAACTTGTTATTGTATGAGTCTTGTATTGATTGAAGATGAATCGTGTTGACATTTGGTTATGAGATCAAGTCGCTAAACATTTGTAGATGAGTCTTACTGTTTCTTTATCATTCGAATCTTTTATCTCCATGGACTAATGATGGTATAACCAGAGGTCACGAGTTGTTGGTATACGGTATGTTGTTTTGTTGTCTTGGTCTTGTGGTTGTTTCATCTTCATCCTTTCTGTCATGACAAGTCGCTAGCAAAGTATTGTGTCAAGTCGCTAGCAGAGATTGTCAAGTCGCTAGCTGAGTTATGTCAAGTCGCTATTGACTTGAGTTGACTAAAGAGTTAACTCGTTATAGACAAAAGTGACAACTTGCTACGACTTGTAAAGACAAGTCGCTACACAGATTACTTACTCAACTCGCTACCCAGTGGTTTTTTGTATAACAACTCGCTAGTAAGAAAACATGGACAAGTCGCTAGTAATATTCATTGAATTTGGACATATTGTCAAGTCTCTACGAAGAACTTGACCAAGTCGCTATCAAGAACAATCATAATCAGCAGTTTACAAAACCATTAATAACCCATTTTGACCCGAAAATGACTTAAAACCAATTCATTAAGACTGTTTGACCTCGAATAAACTTGTACAAAAGCAGATATCACTACAACAAATCACCAGATATAACTGTTTTGACCACAATTTTGACTTGGACAAGAAAATGACACCACCAGATATACAAGGACTTAATGACCAAATGACCAAATGGATGCACAAACGTGTACAAAACTGTTTTCAGAAGATGTATGACAAAATGGTTTCACCATAAAAGTAAACAAAACAGCTTTTAACATGATTCAAAAAAAAAAAAAAAAAAAAAAAAAAAAAAACCACAACAAATCAACACAACACAACAACCATGGCTCGATACCATTTGTAAGATCGTAATATTTATTGTGTTTAATGATTCGGTGGTCTTGGATGATGGAAATACATGTTAGACATTTTAGAGAGAGAAGTAGAGATGGTGTTCTTGGTAGAGTTGATGAACAAAATATGAAAGGTTAGATTCCAGCCACACCCTTCCAAGGATGGAAGGGTATTTATAGTTACAAGACTACACGACCTCCTCGACGGCCTCGTGAATCGCTTATACAATGGGTAAAGACCGTCCTTCCACCACTTGTGTTACACTCGCTAATCTACGCTACAAACTAACTAATAAACCGATAAATAACGTAACTAACGATATGTCTACGAGCTAACTTATGCTAGATAATATTTGGCTTATGGAATTTCCAATTCCTAACAAAAATACAAAAAGATACACAGATAAGAATACAAATACATATACAAAAAGACACCCATACCAGTTATATGGGTGTTTGGTTCAACAGATTATGCAAAGTTATAGGGTGTTTGGTTCAGCACAAGTATAACTCACACAACTATAACTCAAACATACACAAAATAGTCACACCACATATTCAATTCAATTACACATACCAGACCACATGTACAAATCAATTACACAGACCATACCATACATTTCAAATAGTCACACAACAGATACACAATAACACATTGAAGCGGAAAAAAAACAAAACGATTGTTATCTAGGAGATTATTTACCTTCAACATGGTGTTCGGCCATTACTAGGTTTGGGAATTAGAAGATTGTTCTTACTATGTGTATAAGGGTGAGCATATGACCCGAACGGACCGGACCGACCGAAGGACCGACCGGACCGACACGGACCGAGACCGGACCGACCACATTCGGTCCGGTCCGCGACTCCTGCCACATTGGTCCTCGGTCCGGTCTGGTCCGGACCAAAACCGACGAATTTGGCCTTGTTGGACCGGACCGGACCGACCACATTCGGTCCGGTCTCGGTCTAGGGTTTATGCCGAAATCGGTTTTCGGTCCGGTCCGGTCTTGGCCGGTCCGGTCCAGTTTTTGGACCATGCACACCCTTATATGTGTATATGAAGTGGATATTAGAAAATTGACCATAATATATGTATATGAAGTGGAGAGGTTGTTCATGATGGCCATTATTGATTGATCTTGTAACTGAAGCGATGGATATGGGATTTGATACAGAACTTTAGAGATGAGAGATTTCTGATATGTGAAATTAAAGAACCGGTATATGGAGGGATATGGAGGGATTTTTTCTAGGAAACAAGTTTACTAAAATACCCCTAAGACCATAGCATTTAATTTTCTTTTTCTTTTTTTTTGTGTTTTAATGTTGTTGCCACATGTCACACTACTATTGGTTCTCACTTTTAACACTTTAAGAAATCTCTCATTTGATCTCAAATATATTGATGTGTAGCATATCTTTTATAACGGTTTTGAACCGCTGTAAATAATCATCATTATTATTTACTACGCTTCATAAAACAACGGTTCAATACCGCTTTAAAAAATGTATTTTAACCGTTGCTAAAAACAATTTGTGTACTAGTGCTAGCTATTACGACAAACCATCCATTCCGATATTCCGTCTGTGCGCTTTCTTTTCCCGTCTAACGCTCAGTTCTTGAGTTTTGTCATTAAAGAAAATGGAAGTAAAGTAAAGTAAAACACTTTACTTCCTTTTCCGCCCACTTTTGGGAGGAAACAAAATCACCCAAATTACACTAACTTTACTTCCATTTCCTTTTCTTTTCCCCCTTAAGTAAAACTCAAGAACACAATGTGGAAGTAAATATCTTCACTTTACTTCCCTTTCATTTTCTTTTCTTTAATGATCCGACTCGAGAACACAGCGTAAGTGTTGGATATAAGTTAGCTTCAAACAATCCTCCAATTTCGGGTACTTACAATACTGAGATGGCCACAATGAAATCTTTCAGAAGGCCTCTCATGTGACTGCTATAATTATTATTTTTTGTTAGATCTCATAATTTTAACATCAAGTATGATTTTTTAAACTTTTAGGCCTAGCTTCTTTTCCTTTGTTTTCTAACTGCAAACTATAGCCACATTTAAAATGTTCATGTAGTATTAATTCAAGTATTGTTATCTCAGTGTGTACTTTTTGCGAGAGTGCAAGTGGAGCTTTTGTATTTATATGTTGTTTGCATGACGTTTCAAGCAAAAGCTTCGAGTAAGAAATTCATATTTTTTGCATTAACACCTATCGAATAGAAGTCCTTATAATATACTGTATAATTTATCTCACTTTGGTATCCAATGTAGCTGTGCAAAACTCGATTGTTGTGGCTATTGGGAGCAGAACAAATGCTTCTTTGTGCATGCTTGGAGAAGAAAACTCAAAGAACGATGTTGTATCAAATGGCACAAGCAGAAGGTCCATTATAACAAGCACATTGTGACGTTATCAAGAGCCAAATTGAATGGAACTACGGTTCTCGTGACAAGTTCAGAAGGTACATTCTAATGACAATGATTTTAAAGTTTTAGCATTTGTTATTAGCATATCATGTTACTCCTTATCCTATTTGTGTGGATTCAAGAGTCTAATCAAAGAGTATGTTCATTGAATTGCCTTCCACAGGAACGGACATTAGAATTTGGCATGGGATATTGGGAAAAAGTGAATTGTTCCAATAAGTCAAGTGAAGAACAACATAATGACCATATCTCCTAATGGGCGTTTACACATGATTCACAAAGGATCATTGTTGCATCACGAGACGGCTCATTGAGAGTGTGCGAACATTAATTATTCGAGCTCGGGACTTAAAAATCTAAAGGATATGAAGCACATCCCATATTCACCTGAAGATTCTACTCACACCGAATATTATGATGGGCTAATGATAAAAAAAAAAATACTATACTTGTCACACTTTACTTTTCAGGGTAGCGAACAAATTTTTTTGCTTATGTGGGTATTATACTTTCAAATTCATCCTCTTTAGGGTATTTTGCAAAAAAGTTAGACATTTTTGCCCCTCTTACCCACAAGAGCAAATGATGGCAAGTATAATCGCTTTTTTATCATTTGCCCTAGTTTTATTATGTTAAATTTTGGATATGTATTAAGATAATTTATTTAATGATTTATAATTGTGTTAAATCTATGATAAAATGTTTTGTTTTATCATTTGCCCTAATTCACTTCAAGTTGTTTAACGCCAAGCGTTAAACCGACTAGGTTTAACGCCCGCTAAATTAGGAGGAATTATATCACAACCTCAAGTGCTTGCATATAAATTGTTAGTCACTTGTTGAAGCATAGACTAGAGAGTACACTATGACTAGATTAAGGGTGTGTTTGTTTGATTAAGATGTTACACATCCGAATCGACTACCGTGATCTGAATCGACTCACCACATCTTACTAATAAGAGGTAGCTATAATGTCTCGAATCGAATGAAAAGTGTTGTTTATTTTTATAATTGTCCGAATGATTTTAATTTTCCCTTTTTTAAGTATATATTAAATGATTACAAATACGATTAATAAGTAAATAGTGTAAACTTAAAACAAAACATTTTTATCATAGATTTAACACAATTATAAACAATTAAATAAATTATCTTAATACATATCCAAAATTTAACATAATAAAAACTAAGGCAAATGATAAAAAAAAAAATAATAAAAAAAATAAAAAAAAATAAAAATTATACTTGCCATCATTTGCTCTTGTGGGTAAGAGGGCAAAATGTCCAACTTTTTGCAAAATACCCTAAAGAGGATGAATTTGAAAGTATAATACCCACCAAGAAAAAAAAATTTGTTCATTACTGCGAAGAGAAAGTGTAGCAAGTATAATACTTTTTTCGATCATTAGCCTATTATGATCGTCTAAGTATCTCACCTAATAAAAAGATCCTTTTGATCGTGCTTCATTACTACGATTGATATGTGTTGAATCTTGGAAAATATTAGAAACAGTTAGGCGAGCTCATTACGGCAATGCAACTCCCTTTTATCCCATGTCATTTTCATACTTACTTCAGTTTGACTGTTATTTCTTCTAAAAGAAACAACTTGCAGTTTTTACAAACAAAAAAGCTCTAGCGTTTGTCCCGAAATTAGTGCACATTGCAAGGTTTTATATAGTTAGTAGCAAATTTGTTTCAAGGCAAAGTAAAATTCAAATGTCGTCCTTTTTGGTTTACACAGAAATGCACATTTCGTCCTTCCCACAATGTAAGTACGTTGGTCATTCCTGGTCTTGTCAATTTTTACAAGTTTCATCATTTCGTCTAACGACAGTCGCATATTTATTCTTCAACCACAATTTTTTCACCTTCAACATCGCTTTTCTTCTTCAACTTCTACCGTTTAATTTTACAAATTCACAAGCAAACCTTACATTTAATTCTATTAAGATAAAATTAAGAATTTAGCCAATAAATTAGAAACGAGCTTTCAAAAACTTTCACATCTAGGTAATATGACCGTTTTCTTACCTTTATCACTATTGTAACTTTTAAATTTTGAATAGATTTAAACGAGATCTTGGTGGAACAAAATGTTTTATTGGTTGAAGTCTACGGATCGATGATGGGTTTGTAAAGTTGACTTATGTTTATTATTGTAAATTCAGATTAATTGATTATCCCAAGTCCAGACACAACGTGTAGGCAAGGAGACGGGACTTGGCCAAGAAGAAGGAACTATGATGCTGTTGGTTGATCCAATTCATTGTAAATGTGTTATTGATGATTAGGTTTGCTCGGTGGTTAGTTGAACACAATACATCGATACTCTAAGAGTATCAACAACGCAATGTACGTGAAGGATTTTCTTAAAATTATGGGCACAAAATATGGGACCATGGAACTCATTGGCAGATTTTCAAGTTGTATTCTGCAAAAATCAAAACTAGAATTGTGAGTACAACCACAAATGTTGTAACATTTGCACAATGTAACATTTGTAACAACGCAATGTACGTGAAGGATTTTTTTTTGCACATTTGTAGCTTGAAATTTTGAAAGAACAACTAAAGTGCAAGCAGTGAGAGCAAAGGAGTGGGACCAGTTGCCAAGCTGATGCAAGTGACTGCCCGAGCATTGCCCATCTAAAGGGCTGAGACTATGTCATCCCCATCTGAATATGTGACGGCCTCTATGGGATTGATACAAAAAATGTTTTTGACTGCAACAACCAAAACTATAGTTCTAGCCGTATATTTTATTTATATGGAATTTTGAGAAATTTTGTCTGAGAGGAAATATTATAAATGATTGTAAGTTTGATAAAGATGAACAAGATGTTATTTTGGTTCATATTGTATCTTCATGTTATATTGTCGAACCTGCAACTCAATAACTATGTATTCAAACATCCCGCCATAAACCGCGGGCTTAAAACCTCGTTGAAACAACATTACATATTTTTTTTTGTCATATGATACGAATAGTGACGACATATTTCATCACTATTGGACGTTAAGTTCCGTTAGTTTCAGCCAAAATGACGACTTTTTTCGTCACTAATCGCATTAAATAGTGACGACTTTAGCCACTTCAGTGACGAAAATTAAGTGACGAAATAGGTTGACACACAACCATAAGTGACGACTTTAGCTCATCACTAAATATAGTGTCAAATTCCAGTTTCGTCACTATTAACTTAGTGACGGAGCTATAGTGACGGCAAGTGACGACCTTGATTTTCGTGACTGAGTTGGTTTAGTGACGAATTTTCTACTATTAGTGACGATTTTCCACTCGTAACTAAAGTCTTTTTTCTTTTAGTGACAATTGATATGATCATAAATGGATTCATTTCGGTAGGCGATTTTTTTCTCGTATAACACGTTGTGAGAATCGTTGCTAGGATAGCTTTAAAGACGTAATTAATGGATAGTGTTGGGTTCAGTAAATACCCAAACCCTTAATCTAGGATTTGAATAGAAAATAGCCCAGTGTTTAGTCCGTTAAACACTAACAGTCACCGAGTGCATAGTCTCAATGAGCCATCTTCGTGATACTCGGTATGAGGCGAACAAGAAGTATCTCCATTCAAGAGGCGGAACTTAAAGGGTGAAGACCGAGTCAAGAAGATAGTGGATTCAGTGGTGATGACAATAACTCACCGAATCCCTAAGACTCTCTCCAACTACTTACATCAAGACAAAACCAAGTAGAAGATCAAGGATGTAAAGATCAAGAATGAGGGGGACAAGGCGGGATAAGTTTGAATCGGATAAGACAAGTCCTTATCAACCAAAGTCAACTTTCCTCGAATGGCAAAGATCGTGCTCAATGTCATCAACGACCTTAGGAAAGTAGTCTTATCTCTTACCTAAAATAGTCTTTAGAATGAGAGAAAATACATCGATATTTTGTTTTCAGATGATGTCGGTTGTCACTTAGGAAAGAGTTAAAACTTATACATGTATAAATAGCATAAGAGATGGAGTGATAGGTTAAACTTGTGAATTGTAAAACACACACACACATGCAGCCATCTTTTCACCTTCAAATACAACCTAATCCCCGAGATAGCTCGGTGGGTTCTTGTAGTTGTGCTCGGACTTAGCTTTGAGCTTAGAGAGTCACCAAACTTTGTCATTTCAATCCTAAGTACTGTTCCGCAAGTAATTGGGTAACATATTCTTTTTGATTGACTTCTAATAAAGAGTATGATGTTGAAGTTTACTCAGTGTGTTTTACTTACGTTAATTTCAGTCGTTGTTCACTATTAATTTGTTTTTAAGTACTTAATTGTTTTTAAACGATAGTGAATAGGGAATAACAAGTGGTATCGAGCAAGGTGATTATAAAACCTTTTAAAAAGTTTTTAAGCCGCCTAAAACGCTTTTAAATCGTGATCCTTATGGTGAAATTGATGTACCCCAACTAGTCGATAAAAGGGTGGAGCTTATTCACCATTGCCCTAGACTTGAAGTTGGTAAATTCAACAAATGGAAAAAGCGTATGCTTTGCTATTTGATTGGGATGGAACCTTATTATATCGGTGTATAAATGAAGGTCCATTTATCCCAAAGACTAGAAGGTTTACCTAAACACAAGCTCGGTGGACTCGTGGATGAGAGAAGAGTGGTCAACCAGACCAAAGACTCAAAAGTATCATCATATCATGCCTTCCCGATGATTTTATGGAGTCGCTTATAAGTCGTAGTACGCCTAAACAAACCTGGGATGACCTAGGGCTAAGGACTCAAAAACTCTGTCTCAAACTTACACCCGGTACAAAACTCTTTTAAATGAACTGTCTAATGATGGTGTTAAGTTGTCCAAACATGAAATCAATGTTGGTTTTGTCAATAGTCTCCCTAAGAAGTGTTTGAATTTCTCTCAGGGACTTAGAAATGCTAACCATATCCAAAATCTTGAACTTCCTGAAATTTATGAGAAATTTGTCTATGAGGAAAACCTCATTAACAGACGATACACTGACTTAAAGAAGTCTCAGGAAGTCAAGAAGTCCCTGACCACCACTTCAACACCAGATCAACCGCCTTCTTTTCCAACAATGTGGTTCAAGATTTCCAAGAAAACTCGGATGATGAGCCCGATGAGAGATCAAGTGAGGAGTACCTAAATGACACGAACGTTGAATTTCGTGAAAGGGCACTCCTTGCTAACTCTCAAGGTTTATAAAAAGAAACAAAGGTTTTTCAAATGCTAAAGCAAATGAGGACACCGAATGCTTTAAGTGTCACAAAAGAGGTCATTTTGCAAAAGACTTTTTCAAAAACAATTTCGAACCCTCTTATAAACCATTAGGGTCAAATCACCTCGAGCTTTAGCAAATTTCAACCAAAATCTATCAGGTCTCATCAAAACTTTCAAAACAAATCATCAAAACAAAGCTGTTGATTTTGAAGCTAAGTATAGGAAAGTCAAAGCTAAGCTTGCATTGCTTGAGGCCAGATCCTCGAAACAACAAAAAGTGTTCAATGCTGCGGGGTAAAACAAAGGCCTTGTTGTCAAACCTTCGATCGAGATGAAGAGCCGGTGTCATCGGATGATGAAATGGTGCATGTCGATTACTGCGATGGCCCTATCAAGAGGACAAGCTAGCTATTGGAAAGAATCATGCTGGGAATGAAAAATAGGTCAATATCACAATGAAGAAGGTAAATATTTTACTTTCAATGGATGATGACTACGATTGGCGGCCTTACATGAATTATCTTAATGTTGACCTTAAGTTCGTAGAAGAGCAAAGACGGAATCTTTTTCAAAATGCAACAAGCTAAGTTTTGAATTAAACAAGTGTAGGGATGAACTTCTTTTAAAACAAGCTAAGCTTGAGGTCATCCTTTGCAAATTCAAAACACCGAACTAGTTAAAAGAAATCGGGCTCTTCAAGACGAACTCAAAAGGTTCAAGATATCCTTAATAGTTGGATCGCTAAGAATCCTGTGGTCTTTGATGTTGTGGGAGCCCCAAGTAGCAAGAAGAGAGTCTTAGGTGAAGATCATCTTCCCGACTCTCTTAAAGACCGTGGTCCTAAGCCATTTGTGTCTGTGGCATGATTACCAAGATGTTGACTAGTCCCAAGCCCGGTGATTGGATTGAGCGGGTTAATCCCGAGAGTAAGCTTCCAAATTTTGATTACGGAAGAATTCTAGAGCACGAAAGTCAAGCTCTAAAGAGCATGCTTGACTCCCGGATGTGCCCAGAGGTCTTGAACACATCTCCGAGTCTCAAGCCGAGTCTCAAGCACCACTTCCACCCCGGAACCTCTTCGTGGTGCCGCTCCTAGCTCGAGCTTACTCCATTACAATACAATCCACACTCACCAAAAGAAAGGTCCGGACTTGGTAGAACTATCACGAAAAGACCATCAAACCAACTCAACAAGAATCTACCCCACTAAGACTTCCACATCCTCTCGTCCCCACAAGTCGACCAAATTCAAGAATCGATCGAACTTGTGAGGAAGCTAACCGACAAGATGGAATCCATGGAAAAGTCCTGAATCAATCAAGGAAACAAAGTCGCTTCCTCTAGTTCCTAAAAGTCAAAAGCCACCACCAAATCCAAACGAAGTGTGATATGTGCCACTATACTAGTCATACCACCGACAACCGCTATAGAATCCTTTTTGTATGATTCGCAAAAGGATGATCACAAACTTCGATCACCGCAATATGTAAGTTCTCTCAAGAAGCAAACTATACCAAAGTTGGTCATCGGTATGCTTCAACCTCCAAGTCCGCTTACATAAATTAAGAGCAAAACCCTTTCCTCCTTGTCCACACTGCTGGTTTAATGATCATCATCCGATGATTGTCTTATGAACACATCTTTGTGATATTTATGAAATCCAGCTCATAAGACATCCCAAAGATGACGTTATCCATGCAAGGAGAAGTTCCAAGCAACCCAAAATCACCGAGTCTTCCTCGGTCTCTAAATAAAAACCCGGTAGCACAATAAACTCAACCACCGACCATGAGTCGATTGCCAAATTCAAAGAGACATTGAGACCCAAGCCCACTAGCAAGTGGGTCACTAAGAGAAACTAATTCAGTTTACTACTTGTGCAGAGACACGCCAAGGAGCCTATTTGGCATCTAGACGGTGGATGCTCAAGAAGCATGACCTGTGAAGGAGTATCTCGCACAAGTATGTAAAGGAACCAGGACCCAGGTAGTATTTGGTGATAACTCATCATGTCCCACTCAAGGTTATGGTTCAAGAACTGCAATGGAATAGTTTTCTAGAATAGCTTATGTCAATGGTCTCAAATACAATCTCATTAGTGTCGACCAACTATGTGATGCTAAGTACATTGTGCAATTTAATGACAAACAAGGTACCATTTTCAATGCTAATAAAGAAGTTGTTTTGATAGCCCTAGAAGAGATGATGTTTATGTCTTAGACATGTCTACTCTTTCTCAAGATGGAACTGTCTCTTTGCCAAAGCCATGAAACTATTAACCGTCAGGCACAAGAGACTCTCTCACTTAAACTTCAAAAACATCAACAACCCGCAAAACAAAATAAGGTCCTTGGCTTACCATCACTGGTGTTTGCAAAAGATAAACCATGCTCACTGTGAAATAGGCAAACATCAAAGAGCATCTTTCAAAACAAAAAAATCTCCGTCAAAGTCGCCTTCACCTCTCTTGCATATGGATCTCTTTGGACCATCGGGTCCTAGATCAATCCAAAGATGAGAAGTATACACTTGTCATTGTTGATGAGTTTTCAAGATACACTCGGTATACTTTCTTTCCAAAAGAGTCGAGCGGTGACACTATAATGTCATTCATCGGGAACATTGAAAACCGTAATGACATTCTTGTCAAACAAATCGAATCGACAATGGTATCGAGTTCGAAATGATGAGCTTGAGAGTTTCGTGATGAAAGGAATCTCCCAAAATATTTCATCTCCCTACACCCCCGAACAAAATGGGTGGTGAAAGAAAAACAGAACTCTCATTGAGGCCGCAAGAACCATGTTAAATGGCTCACCTCTCAAAGCATTTCGATCAAGCGATCAAGACGACTGTTACACTCAAAACAGTCAATCATTGTCAAAGACATAACAAAACCCCATATGAGATATTCAAGGTAGACTTCGATATCGACTACTTTCACGTATTTGGATGTCTTGTGTTTATTCATAACCACAAAGATCATCTAGGCAAATTTGATGCTAAAGCCGATGATGGATACTTTCTAGGTTACTCACCGATCTCCAAAGCCTTGGTATTTAACACAAGGAGACAACAAGTTGAGGAAACCTTTCATGTCACCTTTGATGAAAGTGTAGAAATCATCAGTTCACCAACACCTCGAGAGAGGAAATAGGAATTGATAACTCATCAAGATATCCTCGATGAGTATAACAATGAAGTCAATTCCTCATACCAAGTCGATCTTGACATCTCATATTATGTCTTGCCTCACAACCCGTCACAACCTACTATCTCAAATTCATTGATAATCAATCGGTCCTGCTGGGATAGGAACATCGATCCAAATGATCGAACCCGTGATTCATGAAACCCAACTGAACAAGACATCTCAGCAGATGTTCTTAATGATTCTGGCTCATGCACCGAACTCACTCCCGAGCCTCCGGTGACCTCTTCAAGCTCGGATCCTAGACCACAAAGTAAGTGGACAAAATCTCGGGACATTGAGCTTGTAAACATCATTGGTGAACCCAATCGAGGAATGCTCACTAGAAGCATGGTCGCTAAGTTAATGCGGCTTGACCAATGAATGTCTATATGCCGATTACCTATCGATATAGAACCCAAAAGTGTCACCGAGGCTCTAAAACACCCAAGCCGGGTTCGAGCCATGCAAGAAGAACTTCAGCAGTTTGATAAGAACAAGGTCATGACCTTGATCAAATGTCCTTAGGATGTCATTGTCATAGGAATGAAGTGGGTTTTCGAAACAAAGCGATGAAAACGACAACGCATTAAAAACAAAGCCGGACTTGTCGCCAAAGGTTCTGATCAACAAGAAGGCATTGACTATGATGAGACATTTGCTCTGTTGCAAGAATGGAAGCCATCGGATCTTCCTTGCATATGCCACCCACATGAACTTCAAAGTTTACCAAATGGATGTAAAAGTGCATTCCTAAATGGTGAACTCAAGGAAGATGTATATGTTCAACAACCTCCGGGCTTTGAGAGTAGTGAATTCCCGACTATGTCCGCAAGCTTGATAAAACCCTTTATGGTGAAACAAGCTCCCAAGGCATGGTATGAAACTCTCTCAAACCTTCCCGATTCAAAACAAGTTTGTCATAGGAAAGATAGACAACACATTGTTTATCTATAGGACAAAACAAGATGTGATCTTGGTCAGTGTATGTTGATGACATCATCTTTGGCTCAACAAACTACACTCTTTGCAAACAATTTGAAAAACTAATGACAAAGAAGTTTGAAATGAGCATGATGGGTGAACTCACATACTTCTTTGGACTACAAATCGAACAAACGATAAAGGAATCTCCATCACCAAGATAAATACACAGAAATCTCTTGAAGAAATATGAGATATCATTGTGCCTCGGTGAAGACACCAATGGTCCCTCCTAACAACCTTGGACCCGATCTCACGGCAAGTCACTCAATCAAACCCATTTCGGAGGGATTGTTGGCTCATCGATGTATCTAATCGCTTCCGCACTGGACATACAATTCTCGGTCTTTCTAATAACAAGATAGCAGTCCAATCCCAAATAATCCCACCTCACTACAGACCAAAGAATACTCAGATACAAGGGAACCCCAAGCCTTGGACTCTATTATCCAAAGTGCTCGGGGTTTGATCTCAAAGGTTACTCCGATTACGATTATCTTGGCTTCAACATGGATGTAAAAAGTACCTCGTGGTCTGTCAATTTCTTGAGGAAAACTGGTTTGTTGGAGTGCTAAAAGCAACAATCGGTGGCTATGTCTTCACCGAAGTCGAGTTTGTGGTGATGCGGGATGTTGTACCAATGTTTTATGGATGAAAAGTCAACTCGGTGACTATGACATCCATTACAAAATGGTACCCATCTTCCGGACAACACCGATGCCATTGCAATCTCCAACAACCCCGTCCTTCATCAAAGAACCAAACATATTGATATCAGATATCACTTCATCGGGACCACATAATGGAAGGATACATAGAACTTCATTTCATCCCTACCGAATATCAACTTGCGATATCTTCACCAAACCATTGGATGAACCTACCTACAGGAGGCCGAAGTCGACTTGGGAATGCTAGACATTGAAAGTCAACAACTCGAAACTAATCACAATCTCGATAAGTTTTCCCTAAAATGGTTCATCCTTCCTGAACAACACCTCAAAATAACCCTCTCACTGAATGAGTAGGACTCATTCAGGGACCCTAACAGTTGATATTGAGCATTGAATGAGTAACTAAATGATCCAAGTATCAGTTACTTAAATGTCCTAGGTTGGTAACTATGGCAATTTAATATAGGAATATATGTCTCTTTGTCTTACTTTCAACCATATCAAGGGTCCCTCAAATAACTTACCTCATCCCACTTGGCTTTAAATGCCCTCTCACATAAAATATCATGTGGATATTTTATTACTGCAAAAAGTGCAATTTTACTGTACACTACAACTGTTTCTTTGAAAAACGGGATTTCACTACGGGTAGTGGAGGATGGCATTAAATGTGGAAATTCAAAACTTTTACAAAAAAAGACTTTACAAATCCACAAGTATGCACAAACAACCCCTCTCATCACTCTATAAATACCCCTCATAAAATCCTTATAACACACACAAAAGATTTCTGCTAACAAAACTCAGTCAAAATCTCTTTCAAACCCAGAAATCTTTGTGTTCTTCAAATCTTTTTGAAAAATCTTCTCTCTAAACCTTTACAAAAGTTTTTCATCAAAACTTGAGAGATTCAAAACCCTTTTGATTGTTCTTGTCAAGAAATTTCTTTTCAAAACCCTAAAAACCTTTTAATGGAAATGGCAAGAACACAATCTCTTCAGTTTGCTTCACAGTGGGTAGGAGATATCAGTAACGTTGAATTTAAAAACAATAATGTCATAGGAAATTTTAAATACCCACAAAATGTCCCAGCCTATAAGGACATAATGAATTTTTTGTTCAATTGCCCAACGAAAACGGCCTTTGTTCGGTGTCCCTCAATCTTGTACCAAACCTCCTCGGGGAGTTTTGGGCAACTAAGGCCTTTGACCCGACACCTCATCGATGAGAATAACCTTAGACCACTCGTGGAATATCTCATCGTTCGATCTTAACGGGGATAGCAATTCACCCTTGATTATAAAACTTTTGCACTTCAACGGGTTTAGACTACAACAAGGAGTTTATGTCGCCCATCCCTAACCCTCCACAGTGAAGGATGGGTTAAAACAAATCGTTTTAGATCCAATTTTTTTGGACAAGACCCCAGTCACCAAAAGTTCATTTCCGTGGCTTGGAGGATCCTATTCACTTTTGTGATTGTGTCCTCGGGAACCACTCATCCATGAACAAGTTAACTCTATTCATTTGATGATGGCATCTTTGCTTCATGAATGGGTCACTTTGTCGACATAGGGAGATCATTTACAAGATCTCGTAACCAAGCTACTGAGATCAAAACTAGGACGAAATATGTTTCGTATCCTAGGTTTGTCTCTTGTGCTTTACAAGTGTTCTTGGGTTCAAATTATCCTCGGGAAGATAAATATTGTGCTTTCTGGCATCCCGAGTCAATCAAATTTTCAAAAGGACACATCCCTTGTCACTAATATTGAATTGACGACCCATATGGTTCTTGTAAACAACGGAGGGAATCGGTGTCTCCTAACCTGCTCATATAAAGAGAAAGGGAAGTCTCGGATCGGGACTAAACCAAACCCAAGTCTCGGGACCACGAGGCTTGAATCTGACCTAAAAGGCAACGCAAGCCCAGTGATCAACAGACACCCACCGAGCCCAAGCAACATCCACCCAAGGACAACGAAGGACACCGATAAATCACAACCGCCTTGGTCCAAACTACTACTCCCAAGATCGGAGGAAACATACAACCTAGGGGCGCGCTTCCACAACGCCCAGTGATGACGTTAGCAAATCAAAGCCTTTGTGCGAGGGCACGGATTGATCCCAGACTCGAGAGGAACCAAACAACCGATGATAGGGATATCACTTTCGCGACTCGCTAAAGGCACTGGAAAACCCATCGTGTCTCGGGGGTCTCGTGGGGACAAAGACTCGGAGGAAAGGAACAACCCACCGATATAGAACCCAAAACCAATCGACTCCGGAAGGCACTTGGAAGCATGACGATTGTCCGAGGGGTCAGCGGGGACAAAGACTAAGAGGAAATATACCACCACGATATGGAACCCATCACCAACCCCTTGTTGATCGTTGTTGATGTTACCGGGATACTCTTCTTTGATGATGAACTGTTTGAAAGTGTAGATGAAATTTTATCGACAAGGGAAGAAGTGACGCCGAGGTTCAATCGAACAAGAACCTCACCTGATCCATGAGCATCTTGAATCACCATTCCACCGACAATAATGACTTGACTCCTCTTCCTCCACTAATGAATTCAAAGATTTGACAATCTTCTTCCACTAACCGGAGGCGCTTTGTTCGATGGATCACCAAAGCTTCAAGGAAGCTATACTACGGGGTTCTTGAAACATTGTAGGAACAACACACTTGAGGTTTGGTGCCGATTATGCGAATCTGAAGGTCGAGGTACAAGCTTTTGATGAAAGCGTTCATGAGCACGAGGTTTGATGTATGACAATATTCACAGATCGATGACAATCGGCTAAATTTCTCGAGACACCTTGAGGTGTTGGCACAAAGATAGATGAAATCGGGGAATCTGTCAAAGAAGACCAGCCTTTCAACTCTAAAGTCTTTGGAGGCTCTTGAGGCTTACTTGAAACAATCCTCCAAAGAACTCTAAACCGATCGAAGCGCTCAAATATCATCATCACCACCGGTCTCAAAGAATACCCATCTCATCAAGACCACCAACAACAACAATGGCCATGATCGGTCACACCCATAACAACTACAACTCCACCATGGTAGCATCATCATCTTCCTCGAGGCCGGGACAAGGAAAAGGCATAATGACAACACCACTGAGCTCGAGAAGATTCCCTTTAAGATCGGCAACACCGAGTACATGCTCACACACTGAACTAAGTGCATACCTTGCTAAGGAGGAAAGGAAAGAAACTTCTTGAAGAGGAAAGAAGAGAGAGAAGCAGTACAAGTAGTTCTTGAGGAAGTCTGAAAACATTGGAATAGATGCTAAGAAGCTTGAAAAGGGTCGAGCGGGATAAGTTCAAGGATTCTCATGCAGCAAAAATGAATGAAATGAAAAAGAAATTGGAAGAAAAGAACAAAAGAACTGCAGCCATCAAGCAAGCAAGAATTGATCATTATAACTAGTCCATGACTAGTAGAAGGCTGCCTGAGAAAATCACAGATGTCAAAATCATCCCAAGTCCAAACCAATGGCCATGAATGTTTACAGGGGAGATGACAAAAGACACTTCGAGGTTCATGATCCCTTAAAATTCACTGACTTTGGGATCACTAAACTCGATGAGCTTGGTCCTATTATTGAAAAGAAGCAAAATGATGTGGTTAAGGAGTTGATGAAAATGCTCAGCAAGAGATATGAAAGGTGAGGATGTACCACCATTAACTGGAATTGACCAACCTTATGACACATCAAGGATCTCAACCACAATCATCCACCGGTAAAAGGAAGAGAGTTGAGTTCGACCTAAGATCAAAGTGCACGGTCTCGAATGCAGCGAGGAGCTGCCGGAAGGGTAAAGTTCGTGAACGTACGGTAATTGAAAAGCACGAAAGAGGGCTATTTTTCATTGATGTCTATGGAAACCCAGCTTTCCAAAGATGGAGTGATATTGATCTTGCAGGGGTAGGAACCATGGCAGGTTACATACCTGTGGCCTCTCGAATCAACACCCCTGAAAATGTCAGGTTCTGCAAAGACTTGAATAAAAAGCTAAGAGAACACCCCGACAAAGAAGCACTCCTCAAGAAGTAGCCTAAACTTGAAGCACTGGGAATCCATACGGGTGACATCATTACATTTTACTTATGTACTAGTGATAGGAACCATGTAATGTGATCAATAAAAGATGTATGTTTTGTTAAAATACCGGTGTTCCTTATTGTATTCATTAGTACATTCGGTGTAAGAAGAAGTCATTTGCTCACTTACACCGATCAAACACTTAGGCTATTTGTATATCCAAATAGGGGAGACTATTGGGTTCGGTAAATATCCAAACCCTTAATCTAGGATTTGAATAGAAAATAGCCCAAGTGTTTAGTCAGTTAAACACTAACGGTCATTGAGTGCATAGTCTCGGTGAGCCATCTTGAGGATACTCGATGTCGGTGAAGAAGAAGTCTCTACTCGATGGCGAAACTTAAAGGGTGAAGGCGAGTCAAGAAGATGGTGGATTCAGTGGTGATGACAATAACTCATGAATCCCTAAGACTCTCTCCAACTACTTACATGAAGACAAACTGAAGTAGAAGGCGAAGGATGTAAGATCAAGAATGAGGGGGCAAGGCGATAAGTTTGAATCGATAAGGCGAAGTCCTTATCAACCAAAGTCGACTTACCACTGAATGGCAAAAGATCGGGCTCGATGTCATCAGCGACCTTAGGAAAGTAGTCTTGTCTCTTACCTAAAATAGTCTTTAGTAAGCAGAGACAAAATACATCAATATTTTGTCTTACGTATGATGTCGGTTGTCACTTAGGAAAGAGTTAAAGCTTATACATGTATAAATAGCATAAGAGATGGAGTGATAGGTTAAGCTTGTGAATTGTAAAAACACACACATGAGCCATCTTTTCACTCCTCCAAATACAACCTAATCCACGAGATAGCTCGGTGGGTTCTTGTAGTTGTGCTCGGACTTAGCACGAGCTTAGAGAGAGTCGCCAAACTTTGTCATTTCAATCCCAATCTTTGTTCCGCAAGTACTTGGGTAGCGATTTTTTTGATTGATTTCTAATAAAGAATATGATGTTGAAAATTACTCGGTGTGTTTGTCATTGTTCACTATTAATTTGTTTTTAAGTACTTAATTGTTTTTAAACGATAATAAATAGAGAACATATAGTAAGTAAAGTAGTATTTGTCTAGCCTTAAAATATAACGCAAAATGCAAACACTAGATCAAACAATATATCACAAACGTATAAACCACCCGGTAAATGAATTATGAACATGAACATGTAATCATAATTGGAATGCCACGCACGGCATAATTTTTTCACATTACCATGTATTCTTTTTCTTCTTTGTTGTCATATTGTGACAATTAAATTTCATATGATGCAGATAGGTTGGTAGTGAATTTAAATGAGCTCACATGCATTTGATTATTCAGTGTCCATTAAATGAACTTACAACCGGAGTACTTCTTGGTGTGAATTTGAATTCAGATTAGTAGGTGCCCTCCCATTAATTTTAGTCCTTTTATATTTGGCTAATGATTTGCACACTCATTTTTTTTATTTGCACACTTCATTTTACGCTATAAATAGTTATACATTTGTTTGATGCTGCTTTGCTGGTTTGTACATTAGAATGTGCGGATAAAAAAAAAGAATGTGCCGATGAACTCTCTTTAGAGCACTCCCATTAATAACACAAGTTAAACTTTAATACCGTATCACGTCTGCGCCACATCAGCTTTAACATTTCACCTTAACTCACAAAAAAACACCCACAATCATACATTCCCAAGTTAAACTTTAACTCACCAACAATTTACAAAACAACCCTTATTTTAGGCGAAAAAAAAAAAAAAAAAAAAAAAAAAAAAAAAAAAGGCGTTGGCGTTTTAACACCGGCATTTTAACGCCGGAATAACACCGAACTCCCAATGGTTAACATCGAATTCGGCGTTAACCATCGTGCATTACTTCTTGATGATGTAGATAAGTTGGTAGCTTGGATATAAATTCATACACAACCCTACCCACCATGTCATTAATTCCAGTCCTTTATATTCAGTCCTTTAGTTGTACTTATTGATGATCTTAAACAACCCCACCCACCCTCTTAAGGGCCCGTTTGGTTTATATATGGTTTTAGGATTAGGATTTGGGATAGGATTATGATTTAGGGTCCGTTTGGTTGAGGGGAGTCATCCTTAGTATTTGGGTTTAGGATAAATTTGCATGTTTGGTTTGAAGATAGGCTGAAAATGGGCCCACCAAATCCCTTCAATCCGGGTATCTACAAATCCTGGGGTGCTACCCTTCTTTTATGACAAACTTAATAATGTTTGGGCCATCTCATGTTTCTTCTCTCTATCTCTTTCTTTTTTTTATTATAAAACTATTTTCTTTAATTTTATAATAATAAAGTTTAATATAACAAATAACAATTAATTCAAACACAAATTCAAATCTAAACCCAAATCCAAATCCAAATCTTTTAATCCTAATCCTAATCCTAATCCCATCAATAAACCAAACGGGCCTTTAGATTTGAATTTGGATTTAGATTAGGAGAGAGAAAAAAATATTAAGTTAAAATATTTATTTTTTAAATTGATAATAAGATTTAAATTAAATACATATATTAAAATAAATAAATAATAGCTAATGAGTGGTTGAAATGTAAGTGGGTCTCACTATTTTGAATAAGGACAAAATTTTATGAAAGAAAAATTAAAAACCCGACATACTAGTAGGGAATTACACAATAACAAATATTGAGCAACCACTCATTACTTTACCATATACAAGTTGAATGTATCATGCCAAAATCCTAAACCAATAGCATCAAACAAACGGGCCCTAAGTCTCACCCTTCCATCAAAATAAATACAGAGTAGTCTCCACTTTCATTACTTTACAATATTACTTGAATATTTTGCAAGGCTCTTTATATCTATTGAAGAAGAAAAGATGATGTTACAAGTTGAAAATCAAGTAATTGTAAGTAGATTTATTTGAAAACTTTTACAGTACTATTTTTTTTTTGAACAGCATACAGTACTATTAACCTATAGTTAAACTTATTTTTGAGTTGCTCATTTCATGTTTTAGCAATACTTAACGAGATAAAAATATGAGTAGTTTTCAATTTAATGTGTTTATACATAGATGGATTTCATGGCCTTTTTTTTTTTTTTTTACTTAAATTATATTGTTTTCCTTTCAGAAACCAAGGAAAGATAAAAGACGGCGTTGCCATTGTTAAAATGATCGTTGAAATAAGTGGTCTCGGAATTATATCACTAAGGTAAAACCTAGTTCGTATATATACTTGCTTTGATATCTCATGTTACAATCTTGTAATATTCTACTGTTTTGCATAAATTGAAGTAGCTAACGAGTTACTATATTATACACTAAAACAAGAACAACCTTCAGCAAGCACTATTGTGTATAATCTTTGACGATTTTTTTTATAGAGAATTAAGCTGTAGTGAAGCATAAAAGCTAATAATCATTGACAACTTGCGGATGAAAAATAACGAGCCTCATATTTTAGCCACTTATGTAGCATGAACGAGTAGTTTTTCTATGACTTTTTTTTTATAACATATAGGTTTCCCACTTGAACTCAACTCCACATCAATAGTTTACTAATTGTAACAGTATCATGCTCAAAAGATTTATATAAACTTTAAAGGTAAAAATTAATTTGTTGGACCTCATAAAATCGTACAGAGCAAGCATGATACAAGATGTGTAGTTTTGTTACTTCCACAACTTCTTAAAGTACTTCCACAAAATTTATTTGTTGCGCCTCATAAAATCGTACAGAGCAAGCACTTCAAGGTTAGCTAGATAACCAACAAACTCGACTAGGGTATTTTTGACTAAGCAGCAAAATTAAGTAATGTATATATAAATAGCCACCATGTGAAAACAGATGCTTTGTTTCATGCATAATGACCTCCATGAGATGTTGATGTTCCTATGCATTCTTATTCTTTTCCCCCTAGGTTGATGTTACCTACCTTTGCTTCACACCAGATTCACAAAGGATCATTGCCGAATGACCCATCACGAGACGGCTCATTGAGAGTATGGGACTTTAATTATTCTATCTCTAGATTTAAAAATCTAAAGGATATGAAGTACATCCCATATTTACCTCAGGATTCCACTCACACGGAATATTATGATCGTCTAAGTATCTCACCTAATGGAAAGATCTTGGTTGTTGATTGTGCTTCATTACTACAATGGATATGTGTTGAATCTTAGAGCACAAGGTATGGGGTGCCATTGGTGAGCTATTGGTAAGCCATTGGTGAGCCAACCTTACCGGCTAACATGCCAAACTTGTGCCAAATGCACTCTTTTGTATTTTGAGCCACTCCACTAGCTCAAGCCAAATGCACCTTTTGTGTGTGTGTTTTTTTTATTGTGAGTGAGTGGTATATTTTGTCGGGTATTTTGCGGGACATATAGGTGATGTTAGTGGTGTATTATGAGGGAGGGTTGTTTGAGTTATTGGTGTGTGTTTGAGAGGTGTATGATGTGGCGCTGAGGTGGCATACCAATAACGTGTTATTGGGTCCTTGCATACCTTGTTCTCTTAGAAAAAAAAATATTACAAGCAATTGGGCAAGCTCATTACGTACTGCAACTCCTTTTTAGCTTATGTCATTTTCATACTTACTTGAGTCAAACTGTAATTAGTGCACATTGTAAGGTTGAAATTAGTGCACATTGCAAGGTCTAATAAGTGTTACGAAAATTAACCATTGAAAAATGTGTTACAAAAAACTACTATACGCGTAAATTGATTGCTTTCCCTATTAATTTTGCGCTTTTTGTTTAGATCGTTACACACGTACTTTAAAACCACATCTAAACTAAACATGTGGCTCGGAGCGCAAATATTTTGCTCTCCCAGCCTCTTTTGCGCTCCCAAAATTTAAGCATTTTTGTGGACACGTTGCATGGAGAGCGCAAAAATGCCCCGAAGCGCAGGAGAGTGACACGTATACACGGAGTGCAAATATTTTACTTTGCCATAAGTTTTGTGCTCCCATAACTTTTTTAAACTTTTTAGCCGTTTTTTTTTTAAATTAACTTTTTATCCAAAAAGATTTATTTATTTATTTATTTATTTATCAAACCATAGAGGCAAATTGGGTAACAAAACACTCACAAAACACAAACTCTCGAGCGCAAATTTGATTGGGCGTGCAACAAACAAAAACACAAAATCATACGTGAGGAGTGCAGAATTTTTTTTTTTTGAGATGAGAATTGTTTTCAAATTTTGATTTTTGTGAAGATGAGATCTAAAATAAACAAGTGAACGGTATGGCCAATTTTGGCTTTTTTTTCTTTTTAAATAGAGTAAATTGCATTTTGGTCCCTAAGGTATGGCCAAATTGCGGGTTTTGTTCATAACGTTTCGAAAGTGCATCGATAGTCCTCATTTTGAAGGTTTTGCTGCATGTTTGGTCCCTAATCTGCAATTTAGGGACCAAACATGCAACGGAAACTTCAAACTTTTAAGGACCAAATCTGCAATTTAGGGACCAAACATGCAACAAAACATACAAAAGGGGACTACCGCTTCACTTTCAAAACGTTAGGGATGAAACCTGCAATTTGGCCATACCTTAGGGACCAAAAATGCAATTTACTCTTTTAAATATAATAGGGGGGAGCGCAAATTTGGGGGCGATCAAACATCATTTGCACGCTTATATTTTTTTTTCTAATAACAAAAAACTGTCAAGGCCCCACATGGAGCGCAAAAGATACATGGAGCTCATAAGTTTTTGCACTCCTAGTAGATTTTCGTAATGTGTAAAAAACTGTCGGTTTTGGTTAAGGGTTTATAAGTGTCAGATTTGGGTAATTGGTTTTTTTTTTTTTTTTTTTTTATAGAACATTTGTTGGTTCTTTGCTACTTAAAAGTTAAAGAAAAGAGCTTGAATTAAAAAGGGCTAAAATACAGTTAGTCCTAAACTTTGCAATCCGCATGCTTGGGACGAGACCTTGGCATTATCATCATGGAGGTCAAAACATGGGCTTTATATGCCAAACTCGTCCCTTGACCAATGGCCTTGATGTCAGCGTCTTGTTTACATTAGTTAGTGGAGGGTATTATAGTCCATACACATTTATACCTCACTTTAGTTAATTAGGAAAAGCTACCGTATACCATCTTGATCGTTTCCTCCTTCACACACAACCCTCACACACACTTTAACAATGGCGGACAAGGAGCTTACTTTTACGGATATGGCGATCGGATGATAAAATATGTGAAGGCAAAATATGGGGATACTTGGTTAAAAGAAGATGAAATGTCTGATGAAATGTTTAATGATTTATGAAGATTGCGAAAGAAGTTCAAGTGATGAAAGGTTAGTCGGGTTTTTTGTGTTTGTGTGATTGGCATTTTAAAGGATGAACATAAATAACTCTAATTTATTTGACAGAAATCCGAGCAGTGTCAGATCCTGTCAAAAAGAGGGATTATAGCAAGCTAAAGGTATCTGACGATATGGTTGAGTATGCCATGGCTACTTATGGGAATAAGTGGGATATAGGAGATGACATTACTGATGTGATACTTGAAGACTTGTGGGAAAAATATGGGAATAAAGTCGAGAAGGTTAGAGTTAATGTTTGCAAGCTAAGAAAGTTGTAATGGGTGAACTCTGATTTCTTTCTGTTTTATCTATCTTTCCAGATACTAACGTGAAAGGAAATGAAGTTGATGTCATTATTATTTCAGACACATCTGATGATGAGTGTGGGAACATGTCTTCTAGGACCACTACTTTGAAAGGTTCCACTTTCCAAGCGTCCAAGGCTTCCGCTCCCAAGGTTGTATTGTGGGATGCTCCAGCACAAATAGGAATGAGTGGTATGTGCCTCCCCCTAAGTACCTCAAGTCTCCCCCCATAAATATCAAGTCTCCCATCAAAAAGTTCACATGTTATTTTTAGTTGTTGATGTAATGAAGATGTATATTATTTGGCTGATGATGGTTACTAAAAACGATACTTTATAACATGTATATTTAGTTTGATATGGTGTAATTAGGTGGTGGTGTATGTATATTTTGGATTTCTTGTTTTCATTTTGTAGTTTGCAGTTGCTTATGCAGTTTAGGTGGGTTTTTGGGAAACCCCATTTTGACTTATAAGGTCAACATAAACCAAAATATTAGAGGAACCACACCGAATTGTTAGTATTTAAAATATCTTTTGTTTGACTTATAAAGTCAATGATTCAAATGTAACCAAAATTCAATTATTATAAAAATAGAAGCACACACATATCGATTAAGCTAGATTTAGGCGAAAGACAACATAGCATTTCTTGCTAGGAATTCACTTGCTTTAAATGACTAGTAGGTGATCCATTTGGTGCATCGGTTGCGGTTAGTTCAAGTGGTGTTTGTCTTGGCGTTCTCCATTTGGTCTTTCGAGTTGCGAGTGCTTAGTGGTGTTTGGCTTGGGCTCTCTCACTTGCTATTTCAGTTGTAGGTGTTTCACTTTCTTCATCATCCTTTGCAAGGATGCACCAACACTAGTAGGTGCGAAAATATAGACCCATCACATATCCACCACTATCTCTTGTGGTTGTGTTTTCTCTTGTAACACCATCTCTACCGATATAAGATGTGTTTCCCTTATCTCAAGCACCTTGGACAAACATATCATATGAAATCTCTATAAGGTGGGCCTTGCAAAAGGTCAATCCGGCCATGTTTTCACTATCAACCCAACGATCGATGCATACCATTTGACAACCATTTTCTGCATCCATGGTGATAATATGTTGGTATGATAAAGAATTGATGACTTAAGATGTATTTTATAAGTAGATGGGAGCTGTGGTTGTTGAACAAGTAGATAGGAGTAAAGACAACATAAATTCTTAAAAACTACGTCAACTTATAAAGTTTAAAAAAATATATATATGTTCAAACATGATATTGTCGAAATTACAAATGGCAAGAAGAATAGAAGCTTACAACCTTCGAACACCAACTCAACATCTTTTATCCAGCACATATGGATATAACTCTTCCACAGACACTCCATAGTAAGGCGCCTCGGACTACTGCATCTTCAAGCCAATTTTCCTCTCCTTTCCTCATCAATTCTTTTGTACATTCTCTCCTCTTCCAAAAAGCTTCTTGGAATGCTTCTTCATCCAACTGAATTGCTCTTCATCTTCCTCCATAATTGTGTGTTCTTCTTCTTTCTCATAAAGAGCTTGAGAAACTCTTGTTCCATAGTCTTCCTTATATTGTCTTCATCCATCCACTACAAAAGTAATACATTTGCACATCAACTAGAATGTAAACACACAAGAACAATCGTTATGCAAATGACAATTAAATGAATACTGTTGCATACGCCATCACAATGCCTTTTTCTACCTCGAACCTTAGTTTCCTTTGTTGGTTTTGGTACTTGATCCTTGTGACAGCTAGACTTATTATGTCCAACAGTTTGACAATTGGAGCATTTAATCTGTTTACGAGCTCTAGATTTACCCATTTTGACGCAATTTCACTGAATTGAGGCTTTATGTTTATGAATTCAAATTTGAAGTCAAATGTGAGAATAAAGTGCTTCCTATAACTTAATGAAAATGTGAGAACATGATAGGGGACTAAAACCTTAGTCGCCTATAGTCTTAAACTGTTTGAACAAGGACTATAGTTCTACCAACACCCAATACAATCAAAACCGATATAAGAACTATCTTAGACGAATACAACAATTAACAAATTAAAACACTAGAACATAACATATAGATTCATTAATTTCATATTAAACATTTATTATTCAGTACATATTTTTCCAAAAAAAAAAGAAAACATAACCACTTCATTTCCTTCTCAACACTTCCTAAGATCATCAATGAAGTTGTTCCTGTCACACACCTATGAGTGTGTTTGACAGATCATCCTCCTTATCTCCAACGCCTTCAAGACATTAGCCTTTTGCTTGTTGCGAAAATCCTCAAGAACCTTGGTTCATCACTTTGTAGTTCGAAAGCCTTGAGCTCGAGATGTATTCTTGGTTTCCTTCATACCAAGAATCAAGTCGGTCAAAGTGTTTTGAGGCCATTAGCAATTTGATGTCCTTATCATTTTCTCTCGATAAAGAGAAATCGAGTCAAACATGTAGTCGACTTGAAGCTTTGGCGAGTTCTTGAAGAAGTGGGAAGTCGACCATTGGGAGGTTGTTGAGATTTTGTTAGGATATGTTTTTTATTGTTGGTATGCAAATGGTATAGGTTATTAACCCATAAATACCAAAACCAACGGGATGTTCCAAATTCAGGGGACTAATTATGCGGTTAGTAAAAAGAGAAATAGTCAAGTTTGTGTGAGAAAAAATACCCGACCCAATTAACAAAACCCAATCAAAACCAAACCTAACATACATCCACACTCATGTCTTGAAACACACATCTAGTCAAACCCATACGTAAAAACAAAAAATAACAATGAAGGATGACATATTAGTCTCAACTTTTAAGGGCGTGAAGGAAGAAGAAGAAGGTGAGGTCTGTTCGAATCCACTATAATGGGGTTTTGATTATAGCCCACTCATGTATGAAGGAGGTTCATTAATTAACTGGGTGCCTTTACGGTGATATGGATATATTTAGTTCAAGCCTTGATTATGTGTTATCGAGATTAATGAACAAAATGGGCGTTGTTTTTACGTGATCCTAAAGAATCCCTAGAAAATGGTTTGCATTTGATTCATCTTGATGTTGATGTTCATACTTTGTTTGGAATGGTTTGAAACAAATGAGTCAATTGATATCTTCGTTGCCCATGAGCCCCAAAGTTAGCACAATTTACTTAAAAAAATCAGTTTTGGAGTTGTGGGTTGGGTAGAGCAGGTTGCTAACTTTAGAATGCTTAGTCCAACACCTTTTAGGACTAGACGTCAATGGCAGGGGATAGATAACAAAAAAATGCAGGGGAGTGGAACCAAGACACCAACAGTGAAAGGTGGTGTTGTAATCAAAGAGGAAGAAAGGGTTGTAGCTAAAAAAGGGAGAAAATTAAAGGAAAAGGAAAGCTGGTTGAGGAAGATGATGTTTTGCCCAGAAAAAAAAAGGAAAAGAAGTTGTTCAAGAATTTAAGCGAGGTTTATATGGGAAGGGGAAGGCTAAAATGGTTGAGTTTGCAGGATTTGATGTTGACAACTTACCTGGTTTTGTTGGGAAGGGGAAGGCTGAAAGGGTTGATGGTTTTGCTGCTCATGTTTCTAGCGGTGTTAAGACACCCTTTAGGAGCAAAGAAAAGATTACAAACTGCGTCCTAGCATTGTTCGCCCAAAGGCGACCCTAGGTGATGTTTCAGTGATGAATACCATGACATGTGTTTAATTCCATTAAGTTGTAACGACTGATACCTAACTTTTATGTTTGTTGTTTGTATACTTATTTTTGCGAGACAAGGTAGCGATAGCATCATCAATTTAGGGTTCATGTTTTGTGGGTTCAACAGTTTGGATATCGATCGGTGTGTAGATCATTTGAAGATTAAATCAGTTGAGCGTTTTGAAGTTGAGCCCAAATTCATCTTTATATTTTGCGAAATGTCAGTATAACCATGTATTAGACAATGACTTCGTAGTATCAGTTATTTTCCAGTCTCATCAAACACTGAACATATAGTTGACTGTTATAAGTCAACTAGCTAAGTAGTTGGTAATGTATAAATTTGTTTGTTTGTCATGGGTAAAATTCTGTGAGCTCATACATTCTTTACCAGTTGACTTTTATAAAGTCATACTTAAGTGGTTATGTACACTGATATAATTTGTTCAAACAATAATCCCTTTATGTGTTGGTGGAATAGTCTTGAGTTAGAATTAACTAAGGTGAGATATAAATGTGTATGGACTATAATACCCTCCACTAACTAACAGAAACAAGACGTTGACATCGGCGTCATTGGTCAAGGGACTAGTTTGGCATATAAAGCCCATGTTTTTTTACCTCCGGCGATGATATTACCAAGTTCTGTCCCAACGCAAAGCGGATTGCCAAGTTTAGGGACTAACCGTGTATTTTAGTCTTAAAAAATGTAAAGTAAAATTCAATCTCGTCCTTTTGGTTTATACACAAATGCACCTTTCGTCCATCCCACAAATTAAGTACATTGGCCGACACTGTTCTGGTCAATTTTTACAAGTTTCATCCTTTCATCTAATGACCGTCGCATATTTCTTTTTCAACCTCAAATTTGCACATTCAACATCACTTTTCTTCTTCAGCTTCTACCGTTTTATTTTAAAAACTCACAAATTAACCTTACAAATTCTACTAAGATAAAATTAAGAATTAAACCAATAAAATAGAAACGAGCTTTCATAAATGTTCGCATCTAGGTAGTATGATTGTTTTCTTACCTGTGACTTTTAAATTGTGTGTAGATCGACAAGAATCTAAGGTAGGTTGTGTTAAACTGAGACCTTGTTGGAACAAGATGTGTTATTGGTTGAAGTTTATGGATCGATGATGGGTTTGTAAAGTTGACTTATGTTTAAAACTATAAATTCACATTTATTGATTCCAAGTCGAGACACAACGCGTAGGCATGAAGGAGATGGGACTTGGCCAAGAAGAAGGAACTATGATGCTATTGGTTGATCCAATTCACATTAATAACTGTAAATGTGTTATTGATGATTAGGTTTGCTCGGTGGTTAGTTGAACGCAATACATCAATACTCTATGAGTATTAACAACACGGTGTACGTGAAGGATTTTCTTAAAGTTACGGGCGCAAAATATTGGAACCATGCACCTCATTGGCGAGATTTTCAATTAGTATTTTGCAAAAATCAAAACTAGAATTGTGAGGAGAGCCACAAATGTTGTAACAATTGATATCATAAATGAAGGATTCATTTCGGGAGGAGTTTTTTTCTCGTATTACAAATCGTGAGAATCGTTGCTAGGTAAGCTCTAAAGACATAATTAATGGATAATAGTAAGTAAAAATATTATTTGTGTAGCCTTAAAAAAACAGAAAATGCAAACACTAGATCAAACAATATATCAAAAATGTATAAACTCCTGAACCCGATAAATGAATTATGAACATGAACACGTAAACGTAATTGGAATGCCATGCATGGCCTTCACATATTCTTTTTCTTCTTTGTTGGCAAAATGTGACGATATTCAGATGATGCAGATAGGTTGGTAGTGAATTTGAATTAGCTCACATGCATCTGATCAATTATTTACTGTCCATGAACTTAGAGCATCCACAATGGGTCAAATGCTAAAAAGCTTTTCACTATTCTAAAAAGTGTTTGAAGAAGGTTTTTTGCATTGCAACTAAGACTTTTTGAAAAGCTTTGCTACAAAGACTTGGTAAAGCTCAAGTCTTTCTTCCAATATTTGATTATTAAATGTTTCATGCATTAAATGCATCAAATCTTAAATACTTGATGCATTGTAGATGCTCTTACAAACCGAGTACTTCTTGAATTCATATGAGTAGATGGAGTAGTTGAGCAAGATCCGAATAAATGATAAAGATTAAAGAGGATGAATGCCTCTTTATTATGATTGGCGAAGAAGGAAATATGTGTATTTTAGTCATTTAAATATTTTTAACAATAAGTCCAGGTTGAAAATTAGAAAAATTAGCCAGAATTTTTACTTAAGACATGCATAATCATTGAGTCATATTTCTACTAACAACACAAATCAACAAGTTACAATGGTGATAAAAATAATAAAACGACCATTTTATTTAAATATGAAAAAACTTAAATCTTCGTTTCTAATTTATAGACTTAGTAAAATTAAAAATTTGTAGGTGGTGCCTAGATGGTCCGTGGTTGTAAAACTTGCTTCCACCAAATAATGCTTCTATTAGTTTTATAACGCTTTCATAATAGAAGCGCTTCAAGTAAGTGATGCATTAAAATTTTGTGCATACTCAACGCGAGCCAACAACTACTTCTCCCTTCACAACTACTACATGAATCTCTTTCTGGACTTCCAAGAGGAAAATTGATTTTATTAGTGACGTGAACGAGACATTTTGGGATCAGGTAGCACACTCCTTAAGTTATTAAGGAATGCTACCAGTAATGTAAAAAAAATCTCAAAATAAGACTTGAGACGGCTTTATGGGAAAAAACAAGGATGGGTTGCAATTATATTTCAAGGGTAAGTTTACACGTCTCCAAATAGAGATATGCAAACTTGTGCAAACACATTATGTGTGTGATGTAGCTTATAGTTGTTGGAATTATATAACATGACAATCATAAATATAAACAATAAACATCAAAGTAAGTGCGGAAGCGTATAGGAACATATAATGAATAATTAATTAACTAAAGAATAAAGTATCGTGCCTTTCTTGATTCTAGCCGAACAAGAATCAAATCCATAAAACTAGCAATTGGATGAACCCTAATTAGGGTTTATAGGATTATATGAATTACCCTTACCGTTTTGTAATTCAATCCAAGATAATAACAAAAGTATGTTATTACTATGTTCTTGTACACACGCACTAAACCGAATTAAAGTAATGCTAGTTTTTATAAAACAAATAACTTGGTTTATAGGAAAAGAGTGGATCGACACCAAGAGGTGGTGTACGATCGGTTTGGATCAAAGAAACACACACAAAACTGTTTTAGGGTTTAGCTAATGAGCACAAGAGATGGAAAAATAAAACCCCTAGCCTTGTTTATATACCCAACTAAACTTGGTGAACAAGTTGAGGTTGTTTCCTTTTCTTTAGGCCGATCGGTTTGGAGTCCCTCAAAGGGATTCCGGAACCTTCCCAACTTTTGCAATTTAGTCCTTTTCCATAAACATTTAACGACCGTTAATCCATTACATTAATTACATAACGTCCGTTAGTTATTTCGTTTAATAAATAAATAAATATAACATTTATATTTAATTATTAACTTTAAATTCTCATACGTAAAGTGTGCAATCCCATAGTCTCGAGTTCGATCCTAACTCACGTCTATTAATTTATTGTCCATAAAACCAACGACTCCACTTGGACATATCTTAATAGAGTGATCACATTCGATTAGCGTCTAGCAACACCGATGCCTCTAGTACAACTCGAGCAAGGCTCTGGAAAACCTTTTAATGATTTCTCATTATTATTATCCTTTGTTTCTAATACCATGTTAAATAAAGATATGGAATTAAGTCATTCTTTATCCAACTATTACATTTCTCGTTATAAGTGATTGAACAAGATTACCAAATCTTCTAAACATATTTAGGGAGATTTTGGGTGTGGCCACACAAACATCTTGTCAACCCTACGAGGGCCCAAAGTGATATTAAACTCAAAATAAATTTGAAGGAACAAATTCTATCTTGACTACGAGAATAACCCATGAACTTTGCAACACTTGAAACAACCCTTATGACTACCGATTCACGTATAGCGTTAAGTTGTTCCGAGTGCACTACATTCATGACACTTATCGGTATCTCAAGTCTGAGGATAACTATTCATAATTTACTTAACAACAATATCCATAAAGTAATTATGTAGTTGGGATAAGTCCTATATTCAATCCATTGAATATCATCTGAAAATGGTATGCATTCTCATCAATATACTTTCAAGTATATTCTACCACATCTCTCAGATTTGTCTTAGTTTAATGATACTCCCATATCATTAATCGACAATGGACGATTTAGAATAAATAAATTTATTCACGGATTAAACATGAAAATATAGGATACAATATATTATAAAATCAAACATACCAAGTATTTGATTTATATTATAACAATTGTTTAACATCCCTTATCCAAATACCAAATAGATCAATGCATGAAAATTCACATTGATGAATTATGCCTCAAGTAATGACAATCATACTTGTATGACAAGGCATAAATCAACCAACTTGATCTATCGTAATTTTGAGAATACTTATTTCAAGAATTCAATTAATGAAATCCTTGTATGTGTGCATTCAACAATCCACATAATAATTCATAAAGTGTGTGACATCCTCTATCACCAGTTTATGACAATTAAACTTCCAAACATTTTTAAGTTTAAAGTATTCTTATTCTTTTAATGTATAATGCAACTGCGCTCTTAGATAAGCACAACTAGGTCACATGGCCATTAACAAGGATAAAATCCTACCATGACTAGTATTGAGTGTCATCTCAATTAAACCAGCATCATTGTATACAAACAACAATGTGCTCATTAAAATTCCGTAAACTTTAATATCTTATTATGTAACGTTTGATGCTTTCCTAACTTTCAAGTTTAAAGCTGATGACAATTTGCACAACAATTTACATATTGTTCATCTATAGAATCTAGGAGCAATTCCAGGTTTTAAGGATGTAATTCTATTAGAATATTCATTACACAAGTTATCTAATAACTTTTAGTTAGATATCAATGTTGTCAAATCACTTCTTATTCAAGAATGATACAACAATTTTAATACACAACATGATGTACATGATGAATCTATGAGTCAACCTTAGATTTCATTCATGTTCTATCTTGTCAAAAGATATTTATCCATTTTCGGATGATATATCATGTTTTATTAGAATCATTTATTTTCTTGCACATGTTTATTAATAATAAACATATATTCCAAGGTTGTATATTTTAATTCTTAAATCTTACAAGTGAAGTTTCATTCCAATCTAAGACTTAACATTTAGCTTACAAGAAATGTTACTTACTATATGTTATACAACATATAAGATTTAAGAAACTTAACATAATACTCCCACTAGCTTTAGAATACTTAAATTTATCTTATTTTAATTATAAATCGAAAATGAGATATAATAATTAAATATAAGAATAATTTCATAGATGCATGCATTTATCCATTCATGAATAATTTGCACTTCGTACACTTTCAAAGATTATATGAATTCAAAAAACCTTTCAATTACTTACCGTCCTCGCTCAAGTAATTTCTCAAGAAAGAGTTTTGATATTCCATTGTCATATTTCATATTAATGAAATCCAGTATGACAATTATCATCCTTATATATTTAATGTGTCTTGAAAAGAATATTCAATCATAATTAATTGCTTAAGTATGATTAATAATCTTGTCATGAAACATGCATTAAATATGTGTACAATATTTTCCATATGATTTCTACATAGAAATTCAAACTACTAGGGTTTTTCATCTCTTTGAAGAAACTCATTTCCATTCTCAAGTCTAACTATTAAGATAAACCAAATTTCCAAAATTGATTATCTTTATGGACAGCATCTTTAACATTCATAGTATGAGTTATTTACCCAATTCAATATTTGGTAATCCATCATAATGATTATCGGGTTTACTATAATCACCTAACTCATATTTCTCAACATATAAGTCAAATATCCGAGATATCTTTGCGATCTATGAATGAAAATTCCATCATCATGAGGTCTATCATTTACATGTCTAACCTCATCATGATATTTACTAGTGTGTTTAGAAGATTATGTATCTTGTAATTTTATCTTTCAAGATAAAAACTCCCACTTGCCTTTTGTAATATATAAACTATCTATATATACTTAGCAATTAGAGCAAAACTACATTGTTCTCTTTTTGGGACATTACAAATACACATTGATAATTCCTGACTTAAGTTTGTTAACAACCTATTCATAAGTAGTTTAACAAATTCAGAATCTTCAATTTTAAAACTTAATATGATTCATCACATTCCATAATAAAATGGTGTTTTATTAATCTTCTAGGTTGGAGTCATATTGAGTATATTCAATCCATACTCAATTTTCTAACCTTGTTACTTTTTAAGAAAGAAGTTATGGTTATCATGAATCAAACAAATCAAATAGAGTTTGATTCTCCTAACTGAACATACCATCAACTTGTGGTATTCATTAGAATTTAATATTGTAAGACAATCTAACAATATATAAGATAAACATATTCCTTTTGACACCTATTTACCAACTAAGTCAACTTAATGATATAATAGACTTTCCAAGCCAATTACATGCTTTATAACACAAGTACCTTTTAACCAAGTCACTTCATATCCATGTTTCAACAAGAACATAAAGCTGTTATAATCCCATTATCGTTATAAATCATTGATCAACTCAATGACTTCTTGTATATGTCTTAATTAAAAACATAACAAGTTAACGTCTTACTTTATTATAAGTCTTAAAAGACTTTATGTTTATGTCTTTACAATGAATCATAAACATGTTTAACTAAAGTAATTATGAACACAACTCTTGGTTTCAATAGCAGTTTCAAGTTAATTTATTTACTTCACAATAATGTAGGACTACATTATTTTTCATTTATGTCATTCCAAAATACATAAATAAACAAATTTGAAGTAGTATTAGATTTTTTCATATATGTCATTCTAATAATACATAAAAAATCTAATTTGAAGTAGTCTTATATATCATTTTGACACATGTTCTAAATACTTGTCTAATTTAGAAACTGTAAATATGTCCATGCAAGATCTCACTTTACATAGAGATTTACTTTGTTGTTGCAATCTGCCAAGTTCTCACATGGCGTAAATTGTAACACCAAGTGTTTCTTGAATTAGATATGTACAAGTTATATTAGAGCGTTAGTCTCTTACCTTGCGATCAAGAGAATCCGTTAAATCATATACTTATATGTTGTACCTTGCACACAATATAGATTTCTCCCACTTGTGCATGGAACAACATCATGTAGCGAATAAACAACACAACATATGTTTGTTTATGTGACTAATATGATTGTGTCATTGATATTAGCATAACTAGTAGATGTAGAACCACTTCATTGTCTAATAAGGAAGCGTTACATGACTATCCTTGAAAACATAAGTGTCTACAAGTGGAAAGTAATTATCGTAAGACATTCTAGAGATAATCTAAGTTACTACCAAGATGACCAAGCTTGTAACTCCCTGAATAAGAGATCATTACATTAATTCTTTATTCGATAATAAGAACACAACACTCCTTTGGATTTGACAACATTGTAAGTGTTTCATTAACCGATGAAAGAAAATATCGTTCTATTTACTTCCTACACTTTTGATAAAGTCCATACATAACAATTACTTATGTACTAAAAGAGTGTATTCTACTATGTAGATGATGAACTATTCATCAATGCTATTAACTTGAAAATTGGGCATGCAATTTCTTTCTTAATAGTTCTACTATTCCAACAATTGTAAGTAGTACTTTTAAATGGTCAAAGCACAAAACTAGATAAAATATGCTAGTTTGTCTTTTACCAATTATCGATAATTAGTCTAGCTTCTAATTTAATAACTCGAAATATGCAATTTTCTTAACTATTAAAATTTGCTTCGAGTTATGTATTTAGAATTTAGACAATTCTAATTGTCCTATCATACCTTTCTTCATTCATGAAAAGGAATAGGGTTGAATCTCACTCTTTCTTAGAAAAGAGGACTAGGTTTATTCTTTTAGTAAAGTTGACTCTACCAAAACCCTTACGGTGTAGATCAATTTTACCAATACATGAATAACCTCGTTTACGGTTTAATGTTGCATTAATACATTTAAAGAATTAGCAAAATTCAATTTTAGTATTTTCGATAATTAAACTTTTCAAGAAAATAAAATACCCAAGGTAATATTCATATAACCATTGAATTTTCTAAAAACTAGGATCCAAATTATCATGGGTTCATTACATCGGTTGATGCGCTAGCAACGAGCATATAATAAGGTAATCATCCGAACATTAATTGGCAAACAATTTCCAACTCCTAGATCATTATGGGATTTATATTTTCCAACGCTATTGCAAATATAAACATGTTTTATCCCATCTTATGCCATTGAGTCCAAGATCTCACTTCTACTCAACTTAAGTGTCTAACTTAAGAGCGCAAATATGTCCATGCAAGATCTCACTTTACATAGAGATTTACCTCTCCATCACAATCTAGCCAAGTACTCTCATGACATAAATTGCAACTTCAAGTGTTCCTTTTAATTAGATGGCATATTCTTAATTTAAAAGGGTACTAGTTTTGATTTTATGTGGTCAAATCAAATATGTACAAAGATGTCATGCATTCATCTTGTAGCATAATTTAAAAAAAAAACTTTTTATTACCAATTCATAAAGATCAAATTATCAAAGTTTTGATTGAGGTATTGGGTTCACCAATCAAGGAATTTAGTGTTAATTATCATCCATTATACCGTACTTTTGCATAAGTGTAAACACTTAGTGTTTCGGATAATTACCACCAGTGGCGCATGGAATTAAAACTAATTAGCCACTTAAGATGAGCTTGTACTTTTATGGCTTACTAAGTAGCTCCATTCGAACTTCTGAGAGGCGAGAGGACCGGGTAGCGCAAGCGCATAACCTTAGACATCCATTCGGTGTGATTGTGTGCTTCTTAAATAACCCTTTATAGTTCATTCGAATGGGTGAGCCGTTCGGTCATTGTACCAAAGTCACCAATCAATTAAACTTTTGAAAACTTAACTCTTCCAAAACAAATCAAATTTCACCATTGTTTAGTCCGTATTATTTTCTATTCAAAATTACCCTTTGCTTAAAAGCGTCTAACATAATAAACAAACAAGTAATACCAATAAAAATATAAACAACTAAAACAATGCTTGCATAATAAACAATTTATACGTGTAAACAAGTAGCCACATGCAACTTATTCGATAAAACCCTATTAATAATCAATGTCTAGGTTAAATTAACGTATATATTAATTAGGGCTTTCACTCTCTCAATTGAAAGTGAGCCACATACATCGACGAATCGATTGCGTAAACCCATAATTAATGATATACCAAATTGCACATAATTGATTCATTAATGTATATAATTGGAGTCATCCCCAATTCAAAATTTATCATAAATATACATGTGTATAAAACTTAACAATTAATCCAATCTTAACAATTAAATAATAATACAAGCAACTATCCATGACAAACATGCATGTATCATCATGGATATAACATAACAATTATTCAATAAAGTCACAAGATCGCATACAATTCCATGTCACATAACACTTTATTCATGAATTTATCACGTAACAAATATATTAAATCTAGGTTTCGATATAGATAACATAACAATTAATATAAACCCTAAAAAAAATTTAAGGAAATCGATTACAAAATTTTAGGGTTTCCACCCATAAAAAAAATTTCTATCCATAATAGATTTTGTAAAACCAAATTAGGGCAAAAGCCCTAACCCTAAAATTAGGGTTTATATGATCATAACCAAAACCCTAGAATAAATCATATCAAACACAATACAATATCCGTTTTTACGTGTTTAGTAATTAATTACTCATTAAAACCAATGACTCGTGATGCCCTTTGTTGGAATTATATAACATGACAATCATAAATATAAACAATAAACATCAAAGTAAGTGCGAGGCGTATAGGAACATATAATGAATAATTAATTAACTAAAGAATAAAGTATCGTGCCTTTCTTGATTCTAGCGAACAAGAATCAAATCCACAAAACTAGCAATTGGATGAACCCTAATTAGGGTTTATAGGATTATATGAATTACCCACTTACCGTTTTGTAATTGATCCAAGATAATAACAAAAGTATGTTATTACTATGTTCTTGTACACACGTACTAAACCGAATTAAAGTAATGCTAGTTTTATAAAACAAATAACTTGGTTTATAGGAAAAGAGTGGATCGACACCAAGAGGTGGTGTCTGATCGGTTTGGATCAAAGAAACACACACAAAACCTGTTTTAGGGTTTAGCTAATGAGCGCGAGATGGAAAAATAAAACCCCTAGCCTTGTTTATATATCACTAAACTTGGTGAACAAGTTGAGGTTGTTTCCTTTCTTTAGGCCGATCGGTTTGGAGTCCTCAAAGGATTCGGAACCTTCCCAACTTTTGCAATTTAGTCCTTTTCCATAAACATTTAACGACCGTTAATCCATTACATTAATTACATAACGTCCGTTAGTTATTTCGTTTAATAAATAAATAAATATAACATTTATATTTAATTATTAACTTTAAATTCTCATACGTAAAGTGTGCAATCCCATAGTCTCGAGTTCGATCCTAACTCACGTCTATTAATTTATTGTCCATAAAACCAACAATAGTGGGTTCGTATGTCAAATATGTTAGGGTATTCATTTGTAAATGTATCGAACTTGATTGACCTATTGCATTAGAAGTGGACGTTGGATACTCTTGCACGTTTGACAAATTTATTTTATGCGAACCTTTAAAGTGAAACAACACAAATTGACCATAGTCCAAATTGACACCTCTAAAATCGATGAGAAAGGCATTCTGCCTGTGAGAACGGCTACTACATTATTTATAGCAATAACACCAACCGCACGATTTATGTGGCCGATTCACATACCATAAACATTTTGAGTAAATTTAAAAGGTGCTAATGAGGCATCAGAGACGTCAAGACCATTTAGTTAGCAACTATTTCGTATATCCAACGTGTCGGTTGTCAAGGCATAACAATGATACACACTAACTTTTATCCACGTCAGCCTTCAATGCTAAACATTAACTTTTGTTATTACTACTTCTACCACGTCAGTGACCAGTCAGCGCCACATCTGCCTCTACGTCTGCCGGACACGTGCTTGACACACGCTAGCCACATTTATTGTTCTGTCGTGTCTCAATTTATTACAGTTTGACTTCAGGGACTTCTTGTGCAAACCGGTGTAACTTGGGATGCTGTTTAGAATATTATAAAACCCTAATTTTGTGCCAATGTTGTAACTTTGAGTTTTATATAACCCACACCCTCAACACTTCATAACTATCTTCTACCTTCCATATTTAATAAAAAATCTCTCTTTATTTTTGTTATTAGTGTAGGAGTAGGAGAAGGGTAATGTATATTTAATTTTATGCTTTTATGTTATTATTTTTATAAAAGTTCTTCCATCTAATAATCTTTTTTAATACTTGTCTTGCATTTTTTTTATAAAATTTTTCAAATCTTTAAATTTCAAGTTCAACTTTTTTGTAAAATTTAAGCATTATCTTTATCCTCTTGACCCTCTTTTTATAGTTTTAAGAGTTTTCTTAATTCCTTTTATATTTTTAAGAGTTATCTTTATCCTCTTGACAATCTTTTTATATTTTTAAGAGTTTTCTTAATTCCTTTTATATTTTTAAGAGTTATCTTTATCCTCTTGACAATCTTTTTATATTTTTAAGAGTTTTCTTAATTCCTTTTCATAAAATTTTACAAATCTTTAAATTCGTGATACTTACAATACTGAGATGGCCACGTATGAATGCTTTCATGAGGCCTCTCATGTGACTGCTATAACTATTATTTTTTGTCATACCTAGCGTTTTAACAAGAAGTATGAATTGTTAAAACTTTTAGGTGTTGCTTCTTTTCCTTTAATTTGTTTTCTAACTGCAAACTATAGTCGCATTTAAAATGTTCAAGTAGTATTAATTCAAGTATCGTTATATACTTTTTACTAGAGTGCAAGTAGAGCTTTTGTATTTGTATGTTGTTTGCATGAGGCTTCAAGTAAGAAATTCATATTTTTTGCATTAACGCCTATCAAATAAAAGTCCTTATAATATATAACTTATATCATTTTGGAATCCAATGTAGTTGTGCGAAACTCGATATGCCTCGTGAACCTGCCCTACGGTAGTATGTTTTGATGATTACTCAATTGCTATGGCTACTAGGAGTAAAACAAATGCTTTTTTGTACATGCTTGAATAAGACAACTCAAACACGAAAAGATGTTTTATAAAATGGCATAAGCAGAACAAGCACATTGTGAAGTTATCAGGAGCCAAATTGAATGGGATTACAGTTCTCATGACAAGTTCAGAAGGTACATTCCTATGACACTGATTGTAAAGTTGTAACATTTGTTATTAGCATATCATTCTATCTAGTTGGTTCATTCTATCTAAACAATAAAAACTAAACAATCATAAATTCATATTATCATTGTTCTCACATCCAATAAGGAAGTCACACATACCAAAGCAGATGAGGAAGAAAAAAGTCGCTGTATAAGCTATACACAAATCTTTTCTATGGCTAACCCGTTATATCTTCAAATTCATTATACCGATAATACGTAGGTCACCAAGTGATTCATAAAAAGAAGGGCACCTACGTCTTAACAAAATCACATAAAAGAAGCAGGATATATTTAACTTCAGAAACAACAATCTGATTGTACACAAGAGGTTCTTGACTTCTACTACTAAAACAGATTTGAACTAGGAGTTACCATACCATTTAAAAGTTACGACTCCAATTGTGCTACGATACAACTTTGTTCTTAATGTTGGTCTCTTTTGCCTCTCAACAGCCTAAATTAACTAGCGAATACAAAATCCCAATCTTCACAACCTGCAGAATTCATAGTTTATAAAAATATATGAACATGGGTCGTAATTATGGAAAAATGGAGAAGGTAGATAACAGATATCTATGTATGCAATTAATATTTGCATACCTCAAGAACGTGACCGTGAACGCACAAATTCTTCTAGTCTGTCCCAAACATCAAGTGCAGCTGCTCTGTCCTGATGCCTTTTGTTCTTACTTATCTAAAACATTATTGATGAAGCACATTTAAAAGGTCAGAACAGCACATAAAGAATAAGTATAAGTAAATCCAAAAGCTCAAAAACTTTCTAATCTAATCTCACCGATATGATTTTCACATTCCACTGCTTTGCAGTCTTGGCTGACTCAATACTGTCATCCTCAAAACGCATGTAAAATCCAAGAACTGTAACAAATAATTCAAACTGAGTATGATCCAACCATAAACTTTTTAAGGTTACAATATAAACTAAGAATCCACCTATGTTTTACGAATAAACTCAAAAATATATTGAGAAACAAAAACATAATTTACTCGAAGCCAAAGTATACTACAAAAGTGTGCCTAATTTTCACCTGCATTAAAATATAACTATAATAATTCAGAGTGAATATTATCCGTGCTTAAGCTTTTCATTGTCATATTGTGAACTATGATTCCATCTTAATACAATTGATACCATGCTTGTTGGTTTTTAACACAGTGTCACAGTCATGAACAAAACGAAGAAACTAGAAAATTAGCTCCGCCACTAGCTTGCTGTTAAGCTGTTTCTTATTATAAGCTCCCCCACTAGCTTGCTGACTTGTACTGCATTTATTTATCTTTATTTTAGAACTTTACCCTCATCTTTTCTTTTATTTTGCTCCTCCACGGGAAGTCAAGAGTCATTTTTTAGTCATTTTAACATTACTGCACTTTAATGCAAAAGCTAGTATGTTATTTTTGTAAACAAGCTTAACACTGCCCAGGAAACAAAACTATATTCATAACTTGATAGATATGTCAAAAACATGTTTAAAGATGTACAAAGTTTTAAACTTTAAGGAACATTAAAATCATACAATAGCCTCACTTGTAAACTAGTTTTAATCGATCGTTTTTTATGATATAAATTTCAAATTTGTTGTTTCAGAAGAAGGATTTTTCGAGATAAAGAACTCTTTGGTTAGTACTAACTTGTCAGGTGTTTAATATGGCGGTGTTTGGCTTGCACATCTTATTGCTAATTATAACTGAAGGATCTTCACAGGGTGTCTTATTTAAGTAGCTCTGCTGTGTCACCAAAAGGCAATAAGCTGTTATGAGTGTTTGGATGGAGCCAAACAGCTAGTCTGCAAGGGTTACGCTTATTACACCCCACAAAACCCCTTTCCCCTTCCTTCCCCTCCGCTGGAAGTGTTGGGGATTCTTGTTCAGTTTACCATTATAACAATTTATTCGCATATACGCTCAGCAAACACTATCTTGTGCATTGTGTTTTAATAATGCAGAAGCTAATTAACTATTATTATGTGAAAAAAACTTTAGCTGCTAACATTAGCTAACCCAAACACCCCCTAAGTTATAAAACATAAACGTAACTAGATAGATATGTAAAAAACGTGTTATACAAATGTGCCTAAATTTCACCTGTATAATATTAAATCAAAGCTAACTAGCATTTTTAAACATAATACGAGATCGAACATGTTAATCAAAGAGCATCATAATCAAAATTTCTAAACTTTGAACGACGTTAAAACAAAACAATAACCTCACTTACTTTTATTGAAGATCTCGACATGATCCTTAAACGGCCAATCCTTAAACTGCCACTCTTTCCCCAACACAAAAACCGCCACAACTCTCCCCCACTCCTCCGCCTTCAACGCACTCGGCTTATCCCTAACCTCATACGCCGTCACAGCTTTATCCCTACTACTAAACTTCTTCACAACCGTCACACAATCCGGCTTCGGCCCTTTCATCTGTTTCATCTTCACATCCGACGGCACAAAAACCCCGTCCTCCAAAAACTCCTTCACATTATAAATCGTTATCAAAGTCTGAGAAGCAGACGGGACCAATATAATCGGCACACCGTCCCCTATCTTACTCCCCTTCATCATTTTCGACTTGGGTATCCCTCCATCCATCTCATTACCCTCCCCTACCCTCACCTTCCCCACCACCCCATCCTTCCTCCCCTCCTCATCTCTCTTACTCGCCGCAACAAAAACCCCGTAAAAATCCTTATTCCTACACTCCAATATCGTCTCTCGGTCCTTTAAAGGCCTCTCCATCTCCCTAACCAATTCCATCGGACTCCTACTATCAAATACACTCTCGTTCTCCTCCGTTAAGGCGATATTCAAATTCGGGTTACGAATATAGTCAAACTGGATATCAGTCCTACCATTAAGGTACTCAATCAATGGTTTCCTATCTAGTAAAGTGACAGCGGGTATCTTTTGAGTACCCGCGTTGCGAATATAGTCATGGTGCTTGATGTTGATGTTGTTAATGAAATAAACCAGAGTTTCGAGTGTGTAGAAGCTACCTTGTTTGGACCTGTACGAGGTTTCGATTTGGGCAGGGAATGAGAGTGTGGGTGTGAATTGGTAGGTGTTGTTGGTTGGGTTTTTGGTGATTTTGTGGAGGGTGTTGTTCATTGTGAATTCTCGGAGTGTTGTCAAGGGATCCATGTTTGATTTGGGGGAAAGAAAAGTGTGTGTTTTGTGTTCTTGTTTGTGTTTTTATGTCAAGGTTTTGGTTTTTGTTCGGTTTAGTTTTTTGGTTTTGTTATTTTGGGTCCTTTGACTTTGTTTGTTGCTTGTGTGTGACACTAATATGTTTAAGTGGATATATATTTTTTTTTTAAACGTCAATAGGGTTGAAGCCCGCAAAAACTATATCATATCACTCCTCGCAATGGAGGTAATTACATTCGGAAAATGAACATTTCAAAGGAAGTTTACATGAGATCTAAAACCTATTTTAGCGACATGATGAGCCGCTAAATTACATTCACACCTGACCCATGAGAAAGAAATAAAAAGTTGAGATGCCTATATTCTAATGTTTGCCAATCTGCCACAATAGCGTATAAAGACCAAGGACTAATTGGTTTAGATAGCGTAAATTGGATTAGTGCCCACTACGGCTGATCATGGTTCAAAAATCAAATCGAACCGGACCGATCAAGATGGGACCGGATAAAAAAACGATTTAGCCGAAAACGAAAACACTAGATAGAGGACTGGATCAAAATGTTCGATCTATGTCCGGGTCGGTTTCTCAATTTAGTCATGCCCTATAGCGTGTCATGCTTAAGCTGTAAAGACCATGCTACCATATGCGAGCACGAAGCGGTGTCTTGGCGCATTATGCCAACTTCAAAAGAAGTGGAATGGTCTACATTACAAGAGTTTGTTTTGGTGCGACTTCTACTACAATACAACATGTGTTCTCTGACAAGATGAACCTCATAGTGAACATTGATCCCGAAGCAAAACAATGGCTCATTGACGGGAACCCAAACACATGGTGTAGGGCATTTTTCAAGATGGATAGAGGTTGTGCAGCATATGAGAATGGCATCTGTGAGTCTTATCCCAATGCAATAGGTCTTGCTAGAGGTAAGCCAATTATTACCAAGTTAGAAGAGATAAGAGTATACTTAATGCAAAGACTATGTAGCATGAATAAGTTAGCCACTAGTGTAGTAGACACCATAACACCTTCAATTAGGAAAGAAATAGAGAGATTCAAGAATTCCCAAAGATTCGGGTAACCTATGCTTGTGGGGTAATGTGTATGAAGTTAGGAAGGAGATGAATCCTATGGGGTGAACTTAGAGATAGGACATGTACACAGTAAATGGTGGGATTTGAGTGGGGTTCTTTGTGTCCATCTTGTATCGACTTTTGGTTTCATTAAAAGTGATCCGTCTCAAGGTGTTATTGCATGGTATTCTAAGAGGATGTGGGTCAATGCCTACGATTATTTCATTAGGCACATGGGTGGTTCATCTATGTGGCCATCTGGCTAAAGATGAACCTCCATTGCCTCCAATGCTTAGAAAAATGCCGAGGCGGACCTAAAAACTTAGAATAAAGCATGCCACGGAGAGGGTCAATGAAGTTAGCGGTGTGGAAGAATGATGACATGTACAGTTTGTTGGGAAAAGGGTCATAACAAGAAGACTTGTAAAAAGAGCAACAACTAAACCGGTCGGGGAAAAAAGGAAACTGGTAGAAAGAACGAGGTTCTACATTTCTTTTCCCATCGATGTTATTGCAATCTTGGTGAAGGATCAAGTGGTGTTGGTGCAAGTAGTCTGCTGCAAGTGGTGATGGTCAAGCAATACAATCCCAACGATGCGAGTCCCAAATGAGGTAATGTGTTTGGTATGTGTAAACTTAATGATAATTTGTGGATTTGCATGCTAAATTCTTCACATGTGCGGGGATCAAGTTGAACAATCGATCATGAAGATCCTATTGAGGAATCACAAGATAATGAAGCAATTCCTACCCAACAGAGTAACACAAGGAAGACTGCTGCACAAGTTGTTGATGAAGCAATTGTTGCTGGTGTACTCAAGAGTGCAGCTTTGAAAAGAAGGTGCAAATCTGAAAGAATTGCAAAAAGGGCCAAGCCATTCAAATTTGGAGCAGATGGTGCAGGATCAAGTGCTGAAAAAGCTTGGGATGTTGAAGATGTCCTTGCAGAAGAATAGTTGTTTTAGTATCATGAAAATGTAGTATGAATAATGTAGTCAAACCTTGGTTAATGTAGGTCTTATTGAACATGGTCTTGGTGGTTGGTAATGTCTACCACTAAACAATGTCTACCACTAAACAATGTGTTGGATAGTGTATTGTGGTCCACAATTTTGGTTTGTAATGTCATAAGTGGTCCAAGTTTAAGTGCTTTATTCACTTGTCATTTTACGTGTTTAGCATTTACATGTTGTCCATGTGCTTTATTCACATGTGCCTTATAGCTTTGGTATGTGCGGATGACAAAGAAGGTAACACGGATAACACAAAACAAACCAATTGCATTCATCAAAATCTGAGATAACACAAAACACCTAATTCATTCTAAGAAACATGAAAAAACAAGCAAAATACACATGAAACCAACAATCTTCTTATAAAACACTAATCTTGATTTGGCTTCTTTCAACTCTTTTGCATCTCCAACAAATCTTTGCTCCATAGTTGACTTTTGCAAGTCAAACTCCTTTCCATGTCTCTTATCCTTTCATACAACCCATTCACCCTTACATCTTGTTGTTTATCTCTCGAATCGGTTTGAAAACTTCCTTTTGTAGTACTCACTTGGTAAATCTTCATCAATCCAAGTAAAGGTCTTACATTTTGCACCCTTATAGTAATTAACACAACCAAGAAAACGTTTTAAAGGATAATCTATGGTTCTTGATGTTTGTTGAATTACGGGGTTCATCACATTCGCAAAACATAGGTGGAGGAGCGCTGTGAATAGAATATGATGAAGATGCCATTGATTAGGGTTAGGTCAATATTTGGGATGTATTAATTGTTTGATAAAATTAGGTTTAGGTCAAGTTTGGGGATTTCTTGGGTTCTTTTTGGGGAAGGCGAAGAAATGGGTATATTTAGGTAGGTTTGAGTAAGTGGGAATCCTACGTGTGCTGTGGCGTGGCTATCATGATCATAGTTTCGGTAAAACAAGTTTTGCGGTGCAAAATGGTAGAAAACATGAAAGTATACATCTAAAAGTGGGACAGTTTTTAGTACACGTACTAAAATGGAATATTTGAAAAAAATGCGCGTGTATTATGCGGCCTAAACCCTTTAATTTACAATGTTGGATGGTTTTACGGTTTACTTTTTCGATTTTAAGTGTTAAATGTGTGAAAGGTTTTAATGGATATTTAAATAATAGTATGTCCGGATTCGAACTCGAGACTTGGGATTGCACACATTACGTATGAGAATTGATGTACATAATTAATATAAATAAAGCGTTATTGTTATTAATTATTAATCACTAAATAAAACATAACGATAGTTAAATAATTAACGAGGTTTGGTTAGCGATCGTTAAATATTAACTAGAAGGACTAGAGATGAAATTACAAGTCGGAAAGTTCTAGAATCCCTTTGGGGTGCTTAGGCCGATCGGTGGGGTTTCCAAACCCAATCCCACTCAAACTTGGACTCAAGATATGTTAACTATAAATACAAATCAATGTATTCATTATTGACTAACCTTGGATTACTTTGATAACCTAATTTCTCTCCTTCTCCTCTCCTCTTTGTGTGGCGGTCGAACACCCTCATCCCCAAGGGTTTTCGATTTTGTCTTAGCTCAAAGATAAAGTGTTTGGTTTATTAGTGATTCAAGGAACTAGCTTCTCGCATCAAATCGCTATTAATGCGTGTGTACAAAGCGAAGAACAAGCACACTTGAGCTTGTAATCCTTGGTGGTCGATTTTTGGGTTGGACGATTTGTATAAACCCTAGTTTAGGGTTTTGGGTTTTGTTACTTGATCACATAATCGTTTGATTGCTTGAATTGCTAAAAGTGCATGCACTTTCTTGTTTGGTTAATTAATTACATATATTATTCCTATAGTCTTCCATTGCTTGCTTTGATGATGTATTTGTTTTATGTATAATTGTTATGAGTATAAAATTCCAACGGTGGCATCACGAGCCGTTAATATGATGTAATTAATTACGAAACACATAAAATTGAATCTTTATGATTATTTGCATGTTTTTATGGTTTCTAGGGTTTTGAATTGAAACCTAATTTTTATATATATGGGTCGATTACCTAATATTTATTTATTAGGTTTTAATTTTGTAAAACTTGTAGAAACCCTAGGATTGCATGCTAATTTTATGTGGTTAATTAATGAATAATTGTTATGTGCCATGTAATATCGTATCTTGGGTGATAATTGTTATCACGGAATCCATGGTGGAACATGCATGTTTTGCCATGGAATATTGTTTTATTGATTAATTGTTAAGTGATACACATGTGTTATTTATTTAATAATTATAAAATTGGGAAGACCTCAATTATAACTAATAAAATTAGTTATGTGCTATTTGGTATACTATTAACTTGACTACATGATCGACTTGTCGATGTATGTAGCTCATCTACCTTGCGAGATGAAAGTCCTAGTTAATGTATGCATTTATTTACGCCTAAATTGTTATTAGAGTTTATTGAAATAATTATGCATGTGGCTAATTGTTTTACATATGTTAAATTGTTTAGTTATATGTTTATATTATTTGAGTGTGTTTAATTTTTATTAAAATGCTTTTTGTTTATATATTGTTTTGACATGTTAGTAAGCAAAAGGGTTTTTATGAATAGAAAATTAAATGGACTAAATAATGGCGAAATTGATTTATCTAAAATTATTCTTGAACTTTTAATCGATGATCTTGTTGTACTAAATGGTTAGAGCGGCTCACCCACTAGAACAAACTATAAAGGGGTATTTAAGAAGTGAGCATAGTCTCATTTGAATGGATGTCTAAGGTTATGCTTGATGCTTACACGGTCCTCTCCCACAATGCGTTCGATTGGAGCTACCTAGTATAACCATTCTATGTACGAAGCATCTTAGTGCAAAGTTGTAAGTTTCTCAACGCATCGATTAAAACTTTGTAGAATTCAATCTTAGCAATTAAAATCTTTTAGTAAGTTTTTGAAAATTTTATGTTATAAAGTTGTATGCATGCTTCTTTATACATAAGTTTTGATTACACATCAAAATTGTACCCTTTAAAATTTAAGTTTATGCCATCTAATGATATGAAACACTTGAAGTTGTAATTTAGTTATGTGAGACCTTGATCTAGATTACAATAACGAGGTGAATTATTTTGTTGTGTGAGACCTCGACTTTATGATTTGCGGTTTCTAAATTAGACAACTTAATTAAGTTAGTTAGTGAGACCTATAACTTAAGGCATAAGATGGGATGAAACATGCTTCGTTTTGCATTAATTGTTTTGGCAAAATTGTAAATCCCATAATTTTGGAATTGAAAACTTGTTTGTCAATTATCGTTTTCAACGATTACCTATTCTATACTTTCACCACTAGCGGATCAAGCGATGTGGTGGAACTATGATAATGAGGATCCAAAATTCAAGGAAAATTCTATGGTTAATATGAATATTGACCAAAGGGTAATTTATTTTCTTGAATGTTTACTTATCGAAAGTACTAACTTTTGAACTTTTATTTACGTAGAAATGGCTCAAGTGAATCTCTTGCACTAGCCTCGTCGTTCAAATCTATGTTTGATCGAGAGAATTATTGTAGCGCAATTTCAATGATTGGTATCGTGACTCGAATTGTCTTGAGGGTTGCCAAAAGACTCAATTATTGACTCGCCTTGTCCTCCGAACTGCGGTGATGCTCTTCTTTGAAGCACAGTGCATGGCAATCTGAGTATGACAAGTATAATGAGGTCGCTTGCATTATGCTCGGGAGTATGAACTCAAGCTTGCAAAAGCAATTTGAGATTACTTCCTAATCTCATCTTGGAAGAATTGCAAAGGTTGTTTGAAAAGCTTTGTATTGTAGAGTTGTATGACTTGATTGATGCTCTTCATAGTTGCAAGCAAGGAGATGGGAAACACATGGCGCCAGCTGTCGGAAATGATGAGTTACATGGACCGGTTGGGCGTTTGAACTATGTCTACCCTAATGACATACAAATTGGCACGATCAGCGGATCCCTTAACAAGGAATTTGATGGTTTCGTGCGCAATTATAATATGCATTGCAGGGAAGGCGATCGATGAGGTACATGCAATGCTCATTGATTACGAAAAGGTTTGCCCAAAGGCCTCTACACTGCGGTTTTGACCATCGGAAGGGTAGAATTTCTAAGCCTAATAAGCCGCTAGCGAACAAGAAAGGAAAGGTAAGGGTAAAGGCGATAAGGAAAACAAGTTATGACTTATCGGCAAGAACCCAAGTACCCTCCCAGCGTGAGAATCCGAAGAAGGATCGGGCTTGTCATCAACTGCACCGAGGTTGGACCTTTGGAAGAGGAATTGTCCATTGTACCTTGATGAGTTGCGCAATAAGAGGTATAAAAATCTTGGCTGTGGCGATGCTTGACTCTTTTGATGATAGAATTATTTGCTTTTCCTCATAAAATAAATTCACGGGTATATGATCTTGGATGTGGTATTCACATATGTAATACAACTGCGGGGACTTAGAGGAGCAAGGAAGCTTGCCTATGGACGACAATACACTGTGTGGGTAATGGAGCACATGCGATCGTTGAAGCTATAAACACGTTTGATTTAGTTTACCTTGGGTTTAATCTTGTCATTAAGCGATTGTCATTCGCACCTTCCATTGTTAGGGTGTCGTTTACATTTCCTTGTTAAAAGATATTGGTTTCGTTCATACATTTCTTGATTATGGAATTTACATTTCTTTAAATGATGTTTTTACTTTAATGTTATTCCGATAAATGGTGTGTTTGAAATTGATTTGCATGATAATGTTGTTGATAAAAATAATTACATCTTTAGCATCAATAATAAAAGAATCAAAAGTGATTTGGATTCTTCATTTCTTTAGCATTGTAGACTTGCTCATATAGGCAAGAAACGCATGCAACAATTTGCAACACGATGGGCTTTTGCAAGACATCAATGATGAATCATTTGATAAATCGAATCTTGCATATCGGGAAGATGACCAAGAAACCTTTACAAATAGTTTAGAAAGGGCTTGATCTTCTTGGTGTGATACATCTTGGCGTATGTGGACCACTAAGACATGTGTCAAGAAAGGGTGCTAGCTACTTCTTAACCTTCTTGATGATTTCGATCGTTATGGTTATGTTTATTTACTTAAACATAAACATGAAGTCTTTGAAACATTTAAGGTTTTAAGAGTGAAGTAGAAGCGCAACTAGGAAAGAAGATTAAAGCTCTTGATCGATAGAGGTGGTGAATATTTAAGCCAAGAGTTTAAAGATTATCTAGTGAGTGTGGTATTGTCCGACAACTCACATCTCCTTATACTCCACAACAAAATGGTGTATCGAGAGAAGGAATCGTACATTGCTAGACATGGTGCGATCGATGTTTAATCTTACTACTCTTCCTTTATCCTTTTGGGATTATGCTTTGAAGCTAGCATTCGCATATTGAATATGGTTCCAACTAAGAAGGTTGATAAGACTCCTTATGAAGTGTGGTATGGAAACCTCCCAACTTGTCTTACTTAAAGGTGCAGGGTTGTGAGGCGTTTGTTAAGCGTGACTCTGGCGATAAGTACGCAACAAAGATCACATTAAGTGTGTCTTCGTAGGATACCCAAAGGAAACTATGGGTTACTACTTCTACTTTCACACGAAAACAAAGTAATTGTTGCTAGGTATGGAGACTTTCTTGAAAAGGATCTCATATCTCATGAATTCGATGGGAGAGTTTATGATCCGGAAGATGATCAAGAAGATACAACACCTTACGAGAACACTAGCCAACCTCAAGTAGAACACGAAAGTCAGGCGTTCCACGAGATTGAAGTGGTTCCCATTCGTGATCCGCAGGACTACTCGTGCACTGGCGTCTATGTCTCAGCGTAGAAGGCGAGGAAAATATGTTAGGGGATCTTGGTGAACACGCTAACTATAAAGGCGCCATGATGAGTCACGAAAAGGAAAAATGGCGAGTTGCAATGAATGAAATGCAATCCATGAAAGATAACGAAGTGCGGATAGAGGTTGACTTACCTCCAAATGCTAAGGTAGTTGGAAGTAAGTGGCTCTTTAAGATAAAGGCCGACATGGATGGCAATGCACACCCTATAAAGCTCGTCTTGTAGCTCAAGGTTTTACTCAAACCTATGGGATAGACTACGAGGAGACATTTTCTCTGTGCGAGACATTAGAGCTATTAGGATTCTTATAGCCATAGCTGCGTACTATGACTATGAGATATGGCAAATGGATGTAAGCGCCTTCTTAAGCGGTCGCCTAGATGAGGACATCTATATGGCGCGACTGAAGGGTTTGTGAATCCAAAGTTTCGAGCGTGTATGCAAACTTCAAAGATCCATTTATGGGTTGAAGCAAGCATCAAGGCAATGGAACAAGAAGTTTGATGAAGAAATCAAGAAATTTGGTTTCACTCAAAATCTTGATGAGCCATGTGTGTATCACAAAGCTAGTGGGAGTAATGTTATTTTCCTTGTCTTATATGTCGATGACATATTGATCATGGGAAAAGACATTCCAAGTATGCAAGATGTAAAGTCTTATCTTGGAGTGCTTTTCTATGAAGGACTTAGGGAAGCGACATTTATTACAGGAATCAAGATCTATGAGATAGATCAAGGCGGTTAATTGGACTAAGCCAAAGTGCTTACATTGATAAAATCTTGAAGAGATTTAGTATGCAAAATTCCAAGAAGGATATTTGCCGATGCAAGTTGAACATGGCTTAAGTAATAAACTTTCTTGTCAACACTGCTGAGGTGGAATACATGAGAAAGTTCCTTATGCTTGGTGTAGGATCTATCATGTATCTTTGTGAGATGTACAAGGCACGATGTGGCGTTTGCACGAAACATTACCGGTCGGTATCAACGAGAACCGGTGTGAAGCAGCGGCAGGTATTAAGAACATTCTTAAGTATCTAAGGGCTACTAAAGAAATGTTTCTAGTGTATGGAGAAATCGGATCGAGAACTTGATGTTCTGAGTTTTGCGATCGTCATTCAAAGCGATAAAGATGATCTGAAGTCTCAGACGGGTTATGTCTTTGTCATTAATGGAGGAGCGATTGTTGGAAGAGCAAGAAGCAAACAACAGTTGCGATGTCTATTCTGATGAGTACATAGGCTGCTTGAAGCTGCGATGGAAGCTGTTTGGATTAGGAAATTCATTTCGGGACTTGGAGTAATGCCTCAATCGAATTACCTTTAAATGTGTATTGTGACAACTCTGCTGCAATAACATTTGCCAATGAGCTGGAGTCATGAAGGCGCGGACATTTTCCTCGTCGATATCACTATGTTAGAGAACAAGTCGACATAGGTGAAATCAATCTACTCAAAGTTCATACGGATGAAAATCTAGTGATCCCTTTCGAAGCCTTTGCCAAAAGATAAACTTCTTGACCATCTTGATGGGATAGGACTTCGTTTAGCTAGTAGTTTCATGCGGATCTGTGATTAGTATTTGGATAAAGGATGTTATGAACAAATATTACTTTAATGAAATAAAATAGTTGTTTATGTTTATTTTCATTTTCTTAATATTATATCCTATATTTGCATGTTTAATCCATGAGTAACTTATGTTATTCTAAATAGTCCGTTGTCAATCAATGATGTGGGAATGTCATTGAATTAAGACAAATCGAGTTTTGGTAGAATATACTTTTAAAGTATATTGATGCGTGGGACATACAGATTCACATGATATTCAATGAATTGAATATAGGACTCATCCACTTTACATGATGATACTTTTGGATTTTATCATTAAGTATATCATGAAGTGTTTATCCTCGGACTTGAGATACGGATAAGCGATATGAATGTAGTGCATTTGTGTAAGATAGTCTAACGCTATCCGTGGCGGGTAGTTATAAGGGCTATTTTGGAAGTGTTGCAAAATTCATGAGTTATGTTTGTAGTCAAGAGAATTTGTTCCTTTGAATTTGTTTCAAAGCATAATACTATATTTGGGCCCTCGTAGGGTTGACAAGATGTTTGTATGGCCATACCCAAGATCTATCTGGAATACGTTCGGATGATTTGGTAATCTTGTTCAATCATATACAACGAAAGCAGAATATTAACTTATGAAATGACTTGATCCATATTCATAGTTAATGTAGTATTAGTAACAAAGGATAAGTAAAATGATGAATCATTAAATGGTTTTCGAGGAGACCATGCTCGATTCGATCTGGGGCGTTGGCGTGTGAAAGCTAGACTAACCAATGTCATTACTATATTTAGTAATATCCAGTGGGGCTGAAAGGTTTTAATGGATATTTAAATAATAGTATGTCGGATTCGAACTCGAGACTTGGGATTGCACACATTACGTATGAGAATTGATGTACATAATTAATATAAATAAAGCGTTATTGTTATTAATTATTAATCACTAAATAAAACATAACGATAGTTAAATAATTAACGAGGTTTGGTTAGCGATCGTTAAATATTAACTAGAAGGACTAGAGATGAAATTACAAGTCGGAAAGTTCTAGAATCCCTTTGGGGTGCTTAGGCCGATCGGTGGGGTTTCCAAACCCAATCCCACTCAAACTTGGACTCAAGATATGTTAACTATAAATACAAATCAATGTATTCATTATTGACTAACCTTGGATCACTTTGATAACCTAATTTCTCTCCTTCTCCTCTCCTCTTTGTGTGGCGGTCGAACACCCTCATCCCCAAGGGTTTTCGATTTTGTCTTAGCTCAAAGATAAAGTGTTTGGTTTATTAGTGATTCAAGGAACTAGCTTCTCCACATCAAATCGCTATTAATGCGTGTGTACAAGAGCGAAGAACAAGCACACTTGAGCTTGTAATCCTTGGTGGTCGATTTTTGGGTTGGACGATTTGTATAAACCCTAGTTTAGGGTTTTGGGTTTTGTTACTTGATCACATAATCGTTTGATTGCTTGAATTGCTAAAAGTGCGCACTTTCTTGTTTGGTTAATTAATTACATATATTATTCCTATAGTCTTCATTGCTTGCTTTGATGATGTATTTGTTTTATGTATAATTGTTATGAGTATAAAATTCCAACAAGAGCTACAAACTTATGCAAGTTAGGCGAGCACGAAACAGGGTAAACCTTTAGATAGACTAGCAGTCGACCAAGAGATATGTGCGATCAACTTAAGGTTTAGAGAATCCTAAGTTCAATCATTTGGGATCGACCAAAAAGGGTTTTCAAACCTTTTTGTGTTTGTTCGTCCGATCGCACGACAAGCTAAGAGAAAAAGGGAGTTTTAGGGTTATGAAAATCCCTTTGGAAGCCTTTGTATTTATATGGCCCTAAGGAGGTTATTATTATACTTGTTGGACACGTATTCAAGTTTGACAAAAATTCAAACTCCCCCTCCTTTGGGGATTCGGCCGATCGACCACAACAACCCTTACGGGTTGTTGTTTTGTCTTTTGTCGATTATTACCCTCTAATATTTATCCTAAATAAATATTATACTTTGAGTGATTACTGTTTAATCTTTAAATAACAATAACATTATATATTCATTTCCTTGTTACTCTCATTTCATTTTGTAACTCGTTTCTTATTTTCCGCTTGCTTGTTTTGTTTAGTGTGTGGTGTGACTCTTGGCATCTCTGTCTGAGCAATGGCGGTGGTGAACTTGACCATTTATTTTGGGGGCGAATTTATTTGGGGGAATCAAGATTTGTTTATGTACAATTAAATTACCCCAAAGCACTATAGTATTCTGTTGGGTGCGGTAAATTTTGGAGGCCGGGACCTCCCACTCCTCAAGAGGTCCGCCATCGAGAGCAAGTGTGAAAGTCGTTGTGTTATTTGTACATAATCCTTTCAGTCTATTCCTAGTTCAACCTCACATGCTTCTCCTTTTTGGCTTAGCAGATACTCAAACTATTTATGGTAACCATAAAGTGTGATTATGCAACCTCATAATCTAATGCTATTTCTATTAGTGATTTCATGTTCTATACATCATGCCTATGGTCGTGGTTGCTCCCCACATCTCCTATCCATATATAGGTTATATCGGGTGCAATCGACATACCTTTTAGCTTCTTAACATGCATGTCGTTCAAGAATCTGATTCCTATGCAACCATATTTTTACGTATTATGCATGAACAAGTCCACCATGGAACCTAGCCACTCTTATATACACGACATCCGCTTGTGGCAAAGGAACTTGCAAAATTAATAGTAACTAGCACATTGAGAACAAAACCAGTTTGTTATTGAGTTGTTTTGCTATATTTTTCTTGCGTCAACTGGTATGTCATATTCTTTGGTGGCAATTTGTTCTCAAAATCATAAAAATCGACTATTTTGTAAAAGATTTAGGCATATGCATGTATGGGCATTTCAAAAGTTAATTAGACATTAATGGACGCATGTTTTATCTTAATTGAAGAACATGACAATTAATTTTAATAAAAAATTATAAGTATAATATATTTAGTTATTTAAATATAAAAGATATGTTACGATTGGAGTTTTTTTTTTTTTTTTTTCCTTTTCGTTTTGAGTTTGTTAAAAGCGATTCGTATAACGTGAATTGCATTGGACGTGTGTCCGTGCTTATATAAGCCGTCTGCTTAGATTCCCGAGCGTTTAGACCATGGCCGAGCTCGACGACCATGGATTTGCCACCAATTTCTTTTATTAACCTACCTTGACATCTTAGATGTAATTTGTACGAATTTGAGTTCAGTTATGTCATAAAAAACAGAAGATTTATAATTTTGAGCTCAAAGTTTATATTTGGTCCATCTTATTCGATCGGTTAAATGTAAGAGCATCTCTCGTGCTTAGCTGGATAAAAAGCCTTTATTATTTCAAGAAGTTATTCTAAGAGCTTTAAAGCATTGGAGATAAAAGATATTTTGAAATAACTTGAAGGAATAGCTTGACGACATTAAGCATTTGCAAAAAGTTTTTCACTCTAATTACAACTTAATTTGCAAAAAGTTTTTCACTTGCATAAAAAAGCTTTAGAAAAAGTTTGTACGCATTGGATATCATGTTTGAAAGCGACTTGCAATAAAATCAGATAACAAGTAAGGCGGGTCGTAACGACGACCTCACCTTCGGCCGGTCTCCCTCAAAGGACGCGGCCCTCCCCACGACGACGACTTAACCAGACGTGGCCCCTCTCATTTTTTGTGTGATTTGATCGGCTACATGATCGATCCGCATATGGTTTGTGTGGCGACTTTTTTTTAGGTGTTGGTTTATTAAAAAAAAAAAAAAAATTGCATAATGTTGGAGGGTGTGGTTTGAGGAAAAAGAAGATAAATTTTTTAATTATTATTTTATAAAAATAATTTCATATTTTAAGCATTTTAAGATTTATTTTACTTGTCATTTTCGTTTATCAACAACTAAATTACATTTTAAGTGATATTTTTTTAGTGTTAAAGTTTTTAATTTTATTGTAATGTTCTGAAATTTATTTGAATTATTATGTAATGTTTTTAAATTATTAATGAAATTTAAATTAAAAAATTAAAAATGTAGGTTGTCATAATGAGTGTTTGGTCTAAGAGAAAGAAGCTGATGTGACGCTGATGTAAGAAATCGGTCTAGTCATGGGTTGAGTTACCATAACTACTAGTCTAAAATATGATGTGTTAAAAAGTAAAAGGCTATAACATCTAGGGGGCGTTTGGCTGTAAAATAGAATCATTATAGATATGCTTGATTTTGTAACCCATCTCTTTTGATGAGTTTAGAAAATGCTTGATTTTGTGAATTTGGTACCATTATCAATAACAAAACCCATTAATCAAACAATTATATTGAAAATGAAAGTCATGCCTTCATTTCTATACCTTCAAACCAAACATCTCATTTGTATTGCAGCCGCGATGCAACTTTAACATATTATCTTACAAAACTTGCAAATATAAACAACGATTAACTTAATAACAAATTACAAGAAAACCTATTATTTACAAAAATATATCTATACTATCTATAAAGGGTGTATGATCAAAGTGAAATTGTTAAATGTTGAAAAGTTAATATGTTGAAATGTTGAAAAACTTAAATAAGGAAATATTGTAATTGAAAAAACAAAAATTGAAAACTATAAAAACTAATTGAATAGAAACTTAATTATTCTAAAATTAAAGTTAATTGTCTAATTTACCCCTTTAGTATCCCTTATACTTTCAAATGAAAATTATAAAACTAAGTAAAGTTCGTTAAAAATTTCGTTCTTGTCTTGAATACAACCGCTTTCAAATTACATTTGATCTTTTCACGCTTTATTTTGAGCGTTATACGAAACACTTACTGTGATATCGCATATCATTAATTGTTTCTGCTAGAACTCTCCGTTCTTTATGCACTTGGTATTCGTATGGTTTATATAGTAGGGTTTGCTAACATTTCTTAAAAAAAATTTAAGATAAAAAACTTGTCAGACAACAAACTTTTAACTTTAAATTTGTTTTAAAACACTCGCTATAATGAAAAATTAATCAAATTTCTTTTTCTTATAGGATTGTTTAACTGTTTTGCACTTCATAAATACCGGCTACGAACATTTTGTTACAAAACGCAAAAATACAATTTATACAACCTACCGCTAAATCTAACGTTATTTTCAAGTATTGTCAAGCATAGTTTTAATGACTTAATCCTATAAAATGAATTAAGAAAAAAAAATGTAAAGAAACCACTCTTTTCAAGCATCAATACCCATTGGTGCGTCGTATGATGTCATGAGTGAAAGTGTTGCCACCTTAACATTATTTCTTATAACATCATACTCTATCACAATCATACAAAACACTATTTCCTCCATTTACGGTGCCATGAGACATCCTCGCCAACACGTAACCTCTTAAAACACAAATCTGTGCAAAGAAAAGAAATAAAATGACCGTTAGGCTAATGGGACGTCATAAAGCATGAAACGCCACCACGATGTGTTTTTGATGCCATGAGGTTGGCGCTTTGGTACGGGGCACCTAAAAACTCAAAAGTATCGGATGCCTCTAACAAGAATATCTTCACAACAAACGTAATCACTTCCCTTAGGGTGTGTTTGGTAGACTGTTGGCGTATGTGTCCGAAGTGACCAGCCGAAGGGCTCCAAAGTCATTCAGATAGACCACGACAAATCAACTAGACCAAGTATAAGACCGGAGCATAAATCGGTGGCACAATACCGCCAGGAAGAATGGCTACGACCCCCGACATGATCGGTCACATGGGCGTCATCATGTATAAAGGGAAGAAATCTTGATCGAACTATTGACTGATTGAGACAGAGTCAAAGCAGGCAAGTCAAAGTCACAGAAAGGGTCACTTTCATGCACATGCGACACCTCGCAGTAAAGACAAGACTCACCTCACTATATAAAGGTGGAAGTTACTTCATTTAGATCAACTCTCTTTAACCCTACTTTAACACACATTAATTCCTTGTGTCGTATTCTCATTCTCGTCGGACTTGATGCAGGATAAAACCCTCTTGCATTTAGATCAACTCTATTTAACCCTACTTTTACACACATAATTCCTTGTATCATATTCCGTTCTCATGGGAGTTTGGTGCAGGGATAAAACCCAGGCGGGAGGCTAACGTGTGTTTCTTTTGTGTTCAAAGATCCGAAGGGCATGACGAGGCCTCTGAAGGATCTTAGCTTGTTTTGGGTGAAGACACATTTTTACCTCAACATAGACATCGTTTACGAGCATTTTAGAGCAATTAGCATTATTATTAAATGCTTGTTTGGAAGAAAACAGATAGCATTTATAAAATTATAAAAACGCTAATTTCTTTATTTTCTTTGAATAAACATTTAGCATCTAGTGTTTAGCGTTATATCAATTACACATTAAAATTACAACTACAACTACAACTATTATATCAAACACTTTTATGAATTAAACTGTTATTGCTAATTGTTATTTCTAGCTTCTTTAGCATAGCGAACATTATTCTTAACCGCTACTACTACTTCTTCTATCGCTAACTCGCTTCTTTTCAAAAAAAAAAAAAAAAAAAAAAAAAAGTATTAAATAAAAATAGCAATAATCGAAGGCCAACATAGTTGCCAATGTAGGTGGAAGGTCAAAATAGTAATTCCAACAACACAATTTCACGCGGCATTGAAAGTCAACAAACATCCAAAGTCAACGCAAGAACAAGTCTTTTCTTTCTCCTTTCTTCTTTCATATCATTTCCAAATTTATAAAACTTCTTATTTTACTACATATTTCATAATAATATCTTTTATAAATAAATTTTTAGCTCTTTCGTATAAGCAAACATCTTTCTTTATATATATTTTTACTTAGGTCTTTTTTTCTTTCTATATATTGTGTTACAAGTTTTATAAATTTTAGTTTTATGAAATTTTGTGTTTTTGAAGTTGGTTTGTGTTTATTTGGCTTTTTATTTATTGGGTTGTGTTTTTTGGTGAATTTTGGGGTTAAAGATTAATTGGTTAGTGAAAGAATAAAATTATTGGATGTTAAGAATTGTTTCTTGTTTACAGATTATATGATGGAAAAGTTATGCTGTTTTCAGGTAATTTTTTGGTACTTTTTATGATTTTGATTGTTTAGTTAATTGATCTTGTTATGTGATTTAGATGATTAAGTATTCATATTTGGTTGTGAGGTGAAGCTTATTTAAACATGTGATTAACTTATTGTGTTTTGATAAGCTAGTAAACACTTTTTGAGTTTAGTATTTGTATAGAGCCAAATAGCTCTGCATATCAGCCTTATAATCTTTTATGAGCTTGTTACATAAAGGTGTTTTGGACTAGCTTATTTTGAAGGAGTTTAGCTTATTTGAAAAAGCTAACTTAATTGAGAAAAAATTACTATCTATTGCATTGTATTTTGACACAAGATAAGCTCGTATGATGTTTTTATATAAACGCATAAGGTGTTTAATTTGAATTCCAAACACCCCGTAAGATATTTGTACATCCTGACATCATGTACATGTTATAATCCTGCTCTGAAGTTGTATAATGGCTGGATAAGTGAGTAAAAAACATGTAACTAAACATGATTATATTGGTAATTCATTTAGCTTTTTATAGTAGATATAATTGAGCTCTAAACTGACTTCTTAATAGTGCTAGCTTTAGATCTTTAATCTTTGAAATTCATTGTTAACTATATTTAATTCTTGAAATGTACGTGAATGTAGCAAATAGCACAACCATGACCGTGTTTAGTTTTTATTCTCGATATAGTATATGGTTTATTTGTGATTATTGTTCCTAGCACTGCTTTAAGATAAAAGACTAATGTTGTTGTGTGTTCTCATTATGTGTTTTGGTTTGTATTTGTGTGTGTAGTTAGTGGGTGGCCCTACATCTTATGGCTCTGGTAAGGGAAAAAACCATGCGGGTAATATCAAGTTCGGTTTTGACTTGGTCAAAGGAAAAGCTAATCATCCAATGGAGGATTATCATGTTGCTAGGTTTGTGGAACTAGACGATCATGAGCTTGGGTTATTTGCCATTTATGATGGCCATTCGGGAGATCGTGTACCTTCCTACCTTCAAAAGCATTTGTTTGATAACATCTTGAATGAGGTGCATACTGTCACTCCCTTAACATGATACGGAGTATTAGTTACCTTTAGCAAAACTAGCGGGTCTAGTAACGGGTCAAAACAAGTATCTTTCAGTTTACCCCTATGACCCATTTGTCTAAATTTGTTCATTGCTGCAAACTTTTTTGTTTTCTTGGCAATAAAAGGGTTTGATTTTGGCGATATTTGCAGAGAGAGTTTTGGGTTGACCCAAAGAGATCGATATCTAACGCGTATGAGAAGACTGATGAAGCAATTCTTTCTCACGAGTCTGATTTAGGTCGAGGTGGTTCCACCTCGGTTACAGCTCTCCTTATAAGCGGTCAAAGGTTATGGGTAGCGAATTTGGGTGATTCTCGAGCTGTTCTTTGAAAGGAGGTGAAGCCATACAGATGAGTACCGATCACGAGCCTAGTACAGAAAGAGTCAGTATTGAACACAAAGGAGGGTTCGTCTCAAATATGCCAGGTTCGCCAACTTTTCATAGACTTGGGTATCTAAGAATAAACTTTTTGGAGTTTATTTGTTATACTTTTTAAATATCTGAAAATTTATGCGAGCTTTTGTTTGTATTAATTAGGGGATGTCCCTCGAGTAAATGGACAGTTGGCGGTATCTCGTGCTTTTGGAGACAAAAGCCTAAAATCCCATTTGCGATCCGACCCTGCCATTCATGATACAACAGTAGATACCAAAACCGACCTTCTTGTATTGGCGAGTGATGGTCTTTGGAAGGTAATGCTTATTTCCGGTGACGAAACAGAAAAATGTCATGCATTACTGAATTTTAAATTATCGTTTAATCTAGGTGATGGACAATCAAGAAGTGGTGGATATCGCAAGAAGAATCAAGGACCCACAGAAAGCAGCTAAGCGCTTAATAGCGAAGCTTTGAAAAGAAAGTAAAGACGACATATCTTGTGTCGTAGTTAGATTCAGGTAAAATTTCTCGTTAGTTTTCATTCACAATATGTGGGTCCCAGCTAGTCACGAGAAATGGACTCATTAAATGTGAATGAAAAGAAACGACACAGTCTATGTAAAAGACTTAAATAATCAAGACCGATACTTGAAAATAAACGTTTGAGGGACTATAAGTCTGCTAGATTGCTTATGAACATATTTTTGAATAGCTGAGATGCGTTTTTATGTAAATTACACCCTCATTGGTGTTATGGCTATTTTTTTTTATTTTTGTAAAGATTATGAAGATTTGATGAGCTTGTTTGGATCTTGAATTCAGTTTACTCATTATAATGAGTTGTATTTTTGCGGTGTTTCATCGTTTGCTTGATATGAATGGACAAGGGTTGAAAGAAACCTTATTTTCTTGTTTCAAATGAAAATTATTGCTGCGAATGTGTTTCATGTGCTCATGCTTGTACATAAGCACATCACCTTGGATTAAGACATTTGCTGTAACAGAAAATCGAAAAGCATGTTGATTTCAAGTAACAAAACAAACTGTATAAGCACCCTTTGAAATTTTCTTGCTTACGTTTACTGATAACGGGAAGCTTAGTTACGAAATGGGGTGTTTGAGATGGGTTAGGGACCTTGACTTGTTTCCTTGAACACCCCAACTCGGACATGAAGCAAAAAGCATGTGTTGCTATCATCGAACACTGGACACCATGGCGTTACAAGTTTGGTATCTTACTTAGAACACATTCGTTCTTGTGATGCTTACAATGTCGCTTTGTTCACAACTCAATGCCAGTGTCGTCTTATATGTAGTTAGGGTCACTGCGAATAGAATTGTTTAAATCGTAAGTTACCTAAAAATGGGTTGTTTTCACCAACAAAAAAATAACTTTTCGATAACAAAAGCTAAACGATTAATATGTTGATGATATACAGTTTATTTGAAACAAGGTTTTGTTCATTGATGAATAAGTATTTGTTTGGTTGAACGGATGTATTAATATGACTTACTAAACAATTTACACTAAGGACTCTAAAATACAATTTTTTTTTTCAGTTGGAAACGAGCCGAGTCGAATTTGAGCCTTGTCAAAGCTCAAGCTCAATTCGTTTATATTTTTTCATATATAAAGTTATAAACTATTATGTTTATAGCTCGAGCTCCGCTCGTGACAAACTTTACAAGCTCCGGTTCAACTCATTCTATGATGAGCATAAACAAAATAAAATTTGACTCGTAGTCGTCAATTTAACAACTCTATTGAGCTTGAGGTCGAGCTCGTTAAATTGTTTTGAGCATTTATTATAAATACACATACATACATGATTACATGTACAATTATTTGCATGTGTAGTAGGTATACACATATATATGTAAAACTCCTTTATGTTCACGACCCTAAACGAGCCTTGAAGATGAAGCTCGAGCTCAAACTCTTTTTATTATACATGCCTCAAACTAAACTCAAACTTGGTAGCAAATGAAACAACTCATAAGCTCAGGGACGAAAAAACGACATACTAAAAACATCAAGGGCTAAACAAGTCACACCCTCATAATATCCAAAATTTAGGGTTTTGAGTTAGTGCTCTATATATTCAGCCTCCATCAACACTCTATGTATTCCTTTGTTCTCATCTAGTAGTTTGTGTAATTTTTTTTGTGTTTATAGATACATTTACAGAAGGTTTATAAAGAATTATAAACACAGAGATCTTCTTTTCTAAGCCTTTTGTAGATGTAACTCTTTTTTTTTTAGCCTCTTCTTTCAGCTACAAGATTATTCTTGTTGGCTTTGTTCTGGGGGCATAAATTAAATTCCAAAAATTAGGTTCCTATATTCATATAAGGTTTTAGATCTCATATGGGTATCCTAGTTTTTGGTAAATTAATACAAATAGTTTAAGATTTTGTTTTTTTTTTGGTTTGAATAAATTTGCCTCACCTTTCGGCTGCAAGTGCATAGATTTATTAATTTAAGTCATTAATATTCTTGCTGGCTATGTTCTCGAGGCATATATAATTTCATTTGTGGGTGTTTTTTATACCTTGGTTTGGGTTTTTCTATTAACCTTGGTTTTACCTTCCTCTGGCATATTTTATAACTTTTGAATATGTTTTGTAATAAGTACAGAGTGTTATGTTTAATTAAATTGTTTATTTATTCAAATTTGTTATGTTACAACTTTATTTATTCAAATTTGTTATGTTTATTTATTCAAATTTGCAAGTGCATAGAGCGTGTTAGTTTATACTGGTATACTAGAATCATTAATGGTACAACTTTGATTAGTATAAAATTATAGATATGTGGTATCAGAATTTAGGGTGAGCAAATAGTAAGAATCGAGAACCGAACCGAACCGACTAACCCGAACTGATTTTAGAACCATGGTTCGGTTCTCGGTTATTCAATTTTTCCAATTTTGGTTCTCGGTTATTCGGAACTCATGGTGTCGATTTGAACGAAGAACCGCCCAACATTAACTTATTTTCATTTTTTACCTAGCTCTTTAATTACCTGAGACACTTTAACTATGGCTATTAGGGGTGTTCGGCAGGCTTTCGGATCAGTTAGTTGGATGATTTAAACTATTCATCATGGGCGGATAACTAATTTTACTACCCAAACCGAATCTTAAGCGTGCTTAACAGGACAACGGAACCGAAAATGAGCGATTCTCGCGGTTAGGTCACTTGCTAACCATTTTAAACGTTTATTCGAGTTTAACCGTATAAACAATAACATGTTTTAGAATGTAAAATGTCATTTTGTTAAAATTAGATGAAAACATTTAATAGATAATAGTCACGAGAAAAGTTACCCTATTAGAATAACTGCGTTCAAATATCCATACATAATCATTTAACAAATAATAGTTATTTGAAGTCATAGAATCGATCGCGTTTATCAACTTTCACGTAAATGTCTGAAAATTTACATTATGAGCAAAAAGGCGTTATCTGATAAAATAGTCGATAATATAATTAATCTTGTCGTTTTTGAATATTTAGTTAAAAAAACATTCATGTATTTAGCACGGTTCGGTTCGGTTAACCGCGGGTATCAAAAAATAGAAACCGAAACCGAACTGTGATAAGCGGGTTTTTTCAGTTTCGGTTATTTTCGGTTTCTTCAGTTTCAGGTTTTTTCGGTTTCGAATTGAGCGGTTCGGTTTGGTTCATCGATTTCTCGGATTTTTTGAACACCCTTAATGGCTATGCATACAGTAATGTAGATTGTTTTGTTCAAAATTTAGGTTGGTATTGTTGAAATTTGATGACTCACACCAAAATTCTCTTTGTTTTAACTTTAACAACATGGATGATCATTGCCTTTTTATTCAATCAAAAATTCAATGTACACGTAGCAATTTTGACTTTTTAAGTTTCTAAAAACGTAATACTTGTATATATCTCGATAAGAAGCATACAATATCCTCGTTCATTGTTGTTCAACGTAAACAGTACAGAGTTGAAATATCGGTTCTTTTTACATCATACCGATGTGGTCATCACTCATATTTTACACACTAAAGAATGTGAATAATACGAGTTCCTCATCAATCCGATACTTAATTGTCTTAGAACAACCAAAACTTTTTTAGCCTTCATATGGGTCGTTAGACTTTACACATATATAAATGGATGGATGCTATCAAAGGAAACAGGTGACATCTATTCAACAAACGAACCTCAAATGGCTTTCAACTCTAGAATTGCTTTTTGTTTGAATATGCATAATGAGGCGGTTCATGCACTTCGGTTTCCACCAAACTCTCACAAGGAGAAAGAAAGTGCCGATAAGAAGAGAGAAAGACAACAGGAGCAAGCTGTCACAAACTCCTTTTGCATATCGATCTCTTTAGACCATTTGGACACGAAGACGAACACCATTTATCCTCGTCATCACCTTCTTATTTACAAATTTCGGTTCCAATCGGTTAGACCCGCAAGGAACCGAACCGAACCGAGAACCAAACCGGAACCGAGACATGTTACTCGGTCCAGTTTTCGGTTCCTTGGAAATCCGTTTTGCGGTTCTCGGTTTTTGCGGTTTCGATTCGGTTATGTGCGGTTCCAGAACCGCGCTGACCCTATATAGATTACCTAATAACCATTTAAGGTCTATGATTGTTAGAATCATAATAGTTTATTAATAAAACTCCAACGAAACATTTGATATAACTATGATTGTCATTAGTTGATTCCTATACTCCACAACCAAATGCCTCCTAAAAGAAATATGGATATGATAATTACAACATTTGGTGATGTTTTGTTGGAAGGAATTAAAAGAAATAGTACTTATTTGTAGAAATCGCTCAAATGGACCGGACGGACCGGACCGACCGACAAAACCGACCGGACCGGACCGAAACCGACCGGACCGATGGACCGGCGGTCCGGTCTCGATCTAGGATTTTTGCGGATTCGGTCTCGGTCCGGTCGGTCGGTCCGGTCCGGACCCAAACCAAAAACCCGAATTTAGCTTGTGGACCGGACCGACCGACCAAACCGACCGGACCGGACCGGACGGACCGGACCGACCTCATTCGGTCTCGGTCTCGGTCCGAGTTTTTCCGGATTCGGTCTCGGTCGGTCCGGTTTTCGTCGGTCCGGTCCGGTTTTAGACCGATGAGCACCCCTACTTATTTGTATTTTAATGATTACTTTGAACCCTCTAAAAGGTGCGTTTGGTTTGTTGCTATGAAACATAATGGGTATGAGTGTTGCTATAGAGTGAAATGATAATTGAGCGTATGAAGAAACCACTCACACATGATATATGAGAAACATTCACATTTGAGTATTCTCATTCTATTGTGATGGCCGTAAACCAAACAAAATTAATGACTTTCAAAGTTATATCACTATAACCATACACCCGACCAAACAGGCCATATACGTATAAATATGCTTTGCAATGCCAAATACCTCATTTGATGCATCGAAATAAGAGAAAATCACAAAATACTTATTTGTATGATATTTTTTACAAGAATAGCTAAAGTACCTATAAATTTTGCAAATTAATATTTTCTCTAATGTGTATGTAATAATCACATAACGTCATTTTACACTAGTTTTCATTACAAAAGTGAAAGAAAAAAAAATACATATAGTTTAGTGCTTCGTGCATCATGGTGTTTCACGAGGTACCAAACCTATGTGGTTGGCGTTATGACGATGTTGTGGCACTGCTGGTTGATTGTGCTATTCACGAACACAAAAAAATATATATTTGTTATATTTTAATAAGAAAAAAAATAAAAATAAAAAATGCAAACAATTTGTTTTGTTCCAAGTTTTCACAAAGAACATAAATTACAACGGCGTTGGCCACGTGGGATACCCGATATCATAACGCCATCCGACGCGACGCCACTCGACATAAAGCCGGTGGGCTTTATGATACCTTAAGCTCTAAGATCTAAAAAGCCTAACGCCCAACTCGTTTGAACCAAGTTACTTGAACTTATCGAAAAACAAAATTTATCAGGCCAATAAAGGAATTGAAAGATAAAGTTATAAACAAAACAACTTTGACCATATAGAGGTCATTTGTTCTGTTATCGTGCTGTTCAGTTTGTTGAGTTGACTCAAATAATTCAAGTTGAGAAATGATATTTCCTCCTACTACATCTTCTTACTCATATTCCTACTCATAGGATGTCAGAATACATCGATTTGGTGCAAAGAGATAATGAGTGAAAAAAACATATTATATTATTGTGTGTGTAAAAAGATGTGTAGAATATAATGGAGGAGTATATAGCAAAACTCATATGAGTTATATACTTTAGATACTTTTTTATTTAATTAAATAGATTTCAAGTATTTAAAAAAAAATCAATGTAAAAAATTATTATATTTATATTAGAAAAGTTTATTTTTTTAATTTTTTTTAAATATATAAAATAATATATTTATGTGAATCCGATTGTAGATTTGGTTTGATTTTTATTTTGGTAAACTCATATTCAAAATTAAATATTTAATTTGATTCGTTTTATTCAATTCGCTTCATTTATGATTTTTGATTTCCGGAGATATTACATGATTTGTTATCACCCTAGTTATTAGAGGTGCACATTTTCGTTATTTTTCAAAACCGAACCGGTTTTAAAACCGGTTTCGGTCAAGTCAACCGTTTAAAAAACGGTTTTGACTTAGACCGTTTGGTTTAAAACCTGTTTTGGACATGAAAAAGCGGTTTCATGACGCCGAGCAGGTTCGAGTTTAAAGCTGGTTTGAGTTTAAACCGGTTCTCAAACCGTTGACATCAAAACATGCAAACCGGTTTGGACCATTGGTTCGGTTATCAAAACCAGTTTTCAAGGCGGTTTACGGTTTTCGGTTCGGTTCAAGAACCGGTTTTTTTGCGCCTCTACACAAGTACACATAGAAGATCAAAAGATAAAATAAATTTTTGAAGATTACTAAAGCCCAATATCAATATCAAAAGTTTGCTTCACTAAGTGGTCCAATATTTGAATTAAGTTAGCATGTCTAAACTCTAAAGCAATGTTCAGCCCATCCAGCTTGGTCTAGAAGTCCACAGCTCTTGTATAATTATAACGTTATTATTTTTATTTTTGACTGTTTATGGTCTTCCTATTAAACAAACTAAAATGAAGACTTCGAGATCATTTTTATTTCATAGTGTTTATTTCAAAGTAAAATGGTTACTTAAAATCTCAAATAACTTATTATTGTTTTTAAAAATGTTTATTTAGTTTTAAACTAGTTTTGCTCAAATTCTGTAAAATGGTTTCTTAAATCTTTTTTTAGTTTTACTAAGCTCTTCAACAAGCTTTTTAGTAGTAGCTTTTGTGGAGTTTATTTTATACAGTTGCAAACTTTCACTCATATCTCCACTCAAAATCCACTGAAGCTTCAAGTTCGAGCAGATTTGTAGAAGATTACTGGTAATTAAGGAATGATTTGGGTTGATTATGATCTTGGATGGGTTTACTATAGAAGATATTATTGTCATATTCACGTCTTACTCCAAATCCGGTGCTTTCTAATCCTTATTCAATCTTTTTATTATGTTAATATATTGCCATGATTAGTTTAAATTTGCGATGTTTGGCGTTATTAGTATGTTTAAGTAGATTTTTTTTTTATTCTTGCTTAGAGATTTTGGTGGTTTGATGTTGAAAAAAATCTAAAAGCTGTTTGGTATGTTTCGTTAGTATTTTAGGTTAAGGTTTTGACTTGCGGTCGAATTCAGAGTGTTTTGTTTGCAAGCAATTTTATGAATAAAAATGTGTAATATTTATAGACATGTGAGTTTAAGTGGAACAAAATACAAAAGGAGGTAACCTCTTGGAAAAGCCATATAGCTAGACCTGGCAATTCCTACTGGTTTACCTATAAACGGGTTAATTTGGGTTATGTTCATCTCTAGCATGTCAAAGGGGTTAATGGTGAAACCTTTGAGTAGAGGTGGCAAAATGTGCACAAAAGCAAAATGATGAAATTAAATAAGCAAATTTTTAAAGATTTTAAGCGCGTTTATCATTTTTTTTTAAAATGAGCATATATAGCGAATTGAAAAGCTTAAATGAAGACTAACGACACATTTTTTACTCGATTGTAGAACATTCGATCGTTTTAAAGAATTTTTTATATAATATATTTAAATATATAAATATAAATAAGATATTACATTTAAAGGAATTTATTTCGTCGTTTAGGTATTTTATTAAGCGATTTGTATAACGTGTGCTTGCGTTTGCCCGCGCCTGCTTAGCTCATGCCCGTTTAAGCCGTGCCGTTCCGTTCCGCCCCGATCCACCCGTTTTGCCATTTCTACCTTTGAGAAAAGAAGAGATGATTTATCATGAAAGATTAATAAACTTGTTATAATAATGGGGTTTATGAACACATTTGACCGAACCGCTTTAATCCATTACACCACGTAGTAAGGATTAAATGAAATAAAATTAAAATGAAAAGATGAGAAGATATCATAATACATTTCGGATCGCCTACAAACATAAATGCATCCCTTTAAATTTTCCTCCTTATTTGAAATATGTGGCTCTAATTACTTCTCATTCTTCTCATTTCAAATTTTCTTCTCATTAGATCTCTTCCTTACACCACCAAGGTTTCTAAACATTAAGGGCTCGTTTGGTTTGTAAATGGGTTTAGGATTTGGATTTGGATTAGGATTTGAATTTGGTTTAGGATTTGGATTTGGATTTAATGCAGGAGAGAGAAAATAATATTTATATATATATTATATATTATAATATGATTTTAGATTTAAAATATATCACATAAAAGATATAATAAATAAATTAAAGAGAGAGTGAATATTAGAAGGGCCCACAAAATAGGTAATATGTCGAAAAAGTAGTGTATATGGTTGAATTGTGCATGCCTATATCACGACTTAACTCAAAGTCAAGCCTAACAAAAGCATACCAAACATCACATTTTGCTTTAAGTCCCAATTCCAAATCCAAAATGCTAATACCAAGCAGGCCCTAATACTTATATAGGAATTAGTCTAGGTGCTACTTAGGCTCGTCACGGTGGTAGGTAATAATCGGTCGGTATAAGGTAACGACCGACTTGAAAGTCGATCGACACCACCGAAGGTTTGGCGCATATCGGTCGAGGTCCCAAAAAATGAATATCATTTGGTTTTCAACCGATTTTGAACTCTCATTTCAAAAATGTTACCGTTTCACTATTAAACAAACAAAAAAAAAGGAAAAAAAAATTAAAATCCTTACCACTTTACATCCTATAAATACCAACCTCAAACACAATTACAAACACAATTCAACCGCATGAACTACTTCTCATCCATATTCACCATGTCAAGAAAAATACCCCAATAAAAAATCGGCGATCCGACTATCCCAAAATGCATCGGATTTTAATTTCTCGCCGGAAAACAACTTTGAATTAACCGACATAACACCACCACAAAATCGGGTATTCGCCTACTTTTGAATATCAACACTACCACAACCCAATCAAAACTAAAACCCGTTTTACGTTAATCGTCAATTTGTCCCACCGCAACGATCTAATACGGATTACCACCAAAAACCAAGTGGGTCGTCGTATCGTCTTAACATGGACTTCTTGTATCCTTCCCAACCGTATCACAATTATTCCCGCTCGTAGTACTAATCTTGAAATGGATTTGGAGGATTATATGCACCGAGTATCCGACCCAAAACTATCCGGTCAAGATGCTTCAATGAGGCAAGGTTCGTAGTACTAATCTTGAAATGGATTTGGAGGATTATATGCCCGAGTATCCGACCCAAAACTATCCGAGTTCGTACCACGATTCTATTCCGTTGAAGGCGATGGCGATCTTGAAGAGCGTCACCCATCAAACCAAAGAAGCCTTCAAGGCGTGCTACAAAGGCGAAGGACAAAGGCGAGGAGCCGAACCAACCAAGAAGGCGAACCATGGACAAAGGCGGAAGAGATCGCGCTTTGTAAAGCTTGGGTTTTGTCTTGGGAAAACTTCGGCGAGAGAAGCTATGAGCAGATAAGCGCTTTTGGGAGGAGATGATAGCGTATTTTCAAAAGGAAGCGGCTCGAAGAACCTACGACTCCATCGCGACCAACCTGGAAGAATAGGATTAAGTAATAGAGTTGGGAATTTTGTGCTATTATTGATAATGCCAAGAAAATCATGAAAGTGGTGAGAATGATGAAGACGACAAACAAAAAGCTCTTAGAGAATACCGTATGATGTATGGTCATGATTTTACCTTGGAGGAGTGTTGGCAAATTTTGAGGACTCATGATGCTTGGAAGAATTGTGAGATGCGGCTTTGAGCGAATAGTCGGAAGAAATCAGGGTTCTACAACTCACCCTAAAATTGACCAAAGGTCCGTTGAATTTTCAAGACGTTGATGATTCTGATGATGAGGAAGAGACTCGAGAAGAATACTATTAAGTATAAATACAAAGATACTTGTGCGCAAATTACCAAGAGACGCGCACGCCATTAGGCTTACCATATCTTTGTATTTATACTTAATAGTATTCTTCTCGATAGCTTACCATATCCCATTATTGTTTGGACCAGCTACTTCTGCTCAACATCAATGGTTGGTCTTCTCCGAAGTTGTCCAAATTGCGACTATGATGTTTGTCTTACTTGCTGCCAGGAAATACGGAATAACCAGCCTCTTCAAAATGTAGCAGAATTTGGGAAATGTGGTAAAGCTGATCAGTATTGGCATGTGCTTATGGGAAATAACATTGCAACCTTCTCAAAACCGGTCATTAAAAACAATGAGATAATGTGTCCTAAACGTGACTGTGACAATTATGTACTGGAGCTCATGCATACCTCAGAAAACGATTGGATCTCAACGTTGGAAGAAAGAGCTAATTCTATATTTGAAACAATTAACCCAACATATATTGAACCGCAGCAGTTGGACGATAATAATGACCTATATTGGCCTGTCTCAAAAGACGTCTTAGAGAAGGATGACCTTACGCGTTTTCGTCAACACTGGAAGAAAGGTCAGCCGGTAATATTCCGCGATGTTTTAAAGCACTCTACCGGTTTAAGCTGGGAGCCGATGGTGACTCTCCGTGGATGTGAGAACTATCTGAAATCCGTGAACTGTTATGCGAGATGTCCATATGTCATTAATTGTTTGACTGGTTGTCAGGTAATTAGTTTTCTTTAATGACCAAGATTATATTTTGATGATGGAATCTGACCAGTTGACTTCTAATATTCAGGCTGACGTTACTGCTCGAACTTTTTTCAATGGTTACACCAAAAAAAAAGAAATATAACAACAAAGCATTAATGCTTAAAATAAAGGACTTTCCCCCTACTGCTTATTATATTGATGTTTTCCCAAGACATTATGATGAGTTTAGGCGTGTTTTGCCTCTCCGACAATACAGCGATCCTGAAAATTGTATCTTTAATATGGCCGTGAAGCTACCACGTGATGGTATTATTCCTGATTTGGGTCCGAAATCATACATAGCGTATGGATTTCCCCAAGAAATTGGAAAAGGGAATTCTGTGACCAATCTTCACTGCGACATGGCAGATGCGGTAATATTCCAATCCCAAATTTAGTATATTCATAGTCATGATTAACTTTTGATGTGTGTAATGGTTTAGGTGAACATATTGTTACACACCACGGAAGTATACAAAGGAAATGCAGAGGAAGCAGGTGGTGCTCTTTGGGACATATATTCCAAAGGAAGATGTGGAAAAGTTAAACAAGTATCTACGTGGACATTACAATGAATTTCAATACCCATGTGGTTGTCCGTTGATAAGGTATGTTTTTCTTGATTTTTAAGTTCATTAGTAACTAATATAATTTTAATATAGGATGGATTGTGTCATTGTGTAGGTTTATCATCCAATTCATGATCAAACCTTTTACTTGACATTAGAGCATAAAAGGAAGCTAAAAGACGAATAAGGTTAGTACTTACCTGAAATGCTTAGCTGAACTAATATTATGAAAAAACTAAAAATTCCCTGCAATGAATAAGGTGTGGAACCATGGACATTTTGCACACTTATATGCCATCAACATCTTCCGGAGTCACCTTTAATCTGCGAATAATATTGATTTGAAGCATAAATAATAAAATTGCATATGAAAAAGAAACTATTTATTGATAAAATTACTAATAATTAACTTACTTTGTTGCTTCTTGATTATGCCGTCTTTTTCTTCTCCATGGTGTGAAAAATTTAAGAAATGCATGTGTTATTTATAGGCTTTTTAAGATGAATACAAGTGTTGCAACAACTAAATGCAGTGTTTCTTTGTATACCTCAAGTAACTTCATGTTTCTTCATATACCTCGATTAATGATCATACATGAATATTGTAGCCTTCAAAGAACACTTCATATTCACCTTCATTTCATTACATTCAATTGAGAGCTTTTGTGAAGCATTGACATGTTTGTACCGTACATGATTTTTGTACACAAACCCTCTTGCACATTAAATTAAGGGGTTCAACTTTTATATATAATAGATTAAATCACTTTAAATGTTTAAAACTAGTATTCCTTACCTAGACTACTTCTACTTTAACTACCCTTGTGAAAGTATAACGCAAAGTCTTTATGATCAATAAATAGTTAGGTGTTTTTATTTATAATGAAACGGATCTTTTATTAATTATACTTTTTTCTTTTATAGATATGTGATGAATGAATTGAGTAACTTATCAATTTATAGTTTTTCCTCTTTCGCCCAAATGGTCCAGACCAGACTTAGCTGGTAGCCTGCACCATTCACGGCGCCATGCCAGTGACGTGCGTTAAAACAAATTGTCCTTTTATATTTTATTTTTATCGATTAAAAATGGTTATTTGTCTTGAGTTCGTGTGGGTTACTGACTTTTTATCACATCCTATTGTTCACAATTTAGCTCCAGTTGGTCAACCAAAATGCCTAGCCTGTTTGAACCTTACTTGAATTGATTTTAAAAGCAAAATTTGCATCTCTTCACTAAGCTCTTTGAGTCAACTCTTATTGGAAATTTTGATCAGGTATTTGCTATATCTTTTGTTTGACCAATTTACCTTATATGGGTATAGAAAGCAAGATAAGTAGCTAATTGCATGAGTTAGTAAATCTCCAAGAAATCAAGAAAGAAACAAGACTACTTTGATCAATTTTCTTATCTATTCCATAAAAGATTATATAAATATGAATATGATAAACCTCATAAATGAAGACATCGTAAATCATCAACGCCAACAAACACCATAATATATATAAGAGTTCATGGTCTTCATTTTTGTGTCATCTATTTTTGCATCTTCGTAAATCATCATCATTAATCATCATCTATAACGTAATAGCAGGCCAACACCGTCTAAAGATAAAAGATAACAATTTCCTCATAATTCATAGATAGTTTATCTATGGCAATAGTTTAAACTCCAAAACTTATTGCAATAAGAAGTCAAAATAATAAGACATATGATCCTATTACATGTCATTATCTCATAATTAACACTCGATTGACTAGCTACTATAGCTAACCAGGTTTTTTGCATTAACTTTACTGTTAACGACTCCACACTTCACATCGTCACAATACTCATTTGAATTAGAGCATATCGTAACATAAGATTCATTCATCAGTGTCTTTTCTATTTTCTTGCGTGGACAATTAAGACCGCAAAATTCCACAGTCCATCAAAATCCTCAAAAACAAATTAATTAGCTAGTTTTAATGTAAAATGCAGATACATAAAATGACAGGAGTGAATTATATTACCTTGGAAAATGTTGAGACTCTCAATGTTCTAGAGAAGTAATGTTGACACGGTCTTGTAAAAAAGACGTACATGATGATACGCAGGATCGGTGTTCCGAACTCTCGCTGGAATGGAAAAAAGAATAGTAAATATTGATCCGATTCACATTTATATCTCACAAATCAAATTAGTATTCTTTCTTCCATTCTAGCGAGAGTGTGGAACACTGATCCTGCGTATCATCATGTTCGTCTTTTTTAAGAGACCCTGAAAAAAAGTTACTTCTTCTCCGGAACATGGAGAGTCTCGCCATTTTCCAAAGGTAATATAACTCACTCCTGTCATTTTATGTATTTGCAATGTACATTAAAACTAGCTAATTAATTTGTTTTTGAGGATTTTTTTGGAATGTGGAATTTTGAAGTCCTAATTGTCCACGCAAGAAAATGGAAGAAGACACTCTGATGATTGAATCTTGTGTTACGGTTTGCTTTAATTCAAATGAATAGTGTGACGATGTCGAAGCTCTGGGTCATTAAGCTATTGAATACAAAAACCTGGTTAGCTAAATTGAGTGTTAATTATGAAATTTACTCCCCTTTACCCAAAAAAAAGAGTGTTAATTATGAAATATTGACACGTAAGAGGATCATATTTCTTATTACATGGACTTCTTATATACTCCCTATATCAATAAGTTTTGGAGTTTCAACTATTGCTATAAATATACTATCTATGAATTATGAGGAAATTGTAATCGTTTGAATATATTGGACTTCTGCATCATCGAATGCGACAAATAGTCATCGATCACTCATCATCATCCAAAGTCATCATCCTCAAACATCATAATCATAAGTGAGTTTATGTTTATCATCGTATGAGAACCGGAAATCAAACCCACAAAAAACAAATATTTATAACGATCATCAAAACTCGAAAAAAAAGAACGAAAAAGACCAAAATAAAGAAACAAATGTCAAAATCATGAATAAATCTTAGGGGTTGCGAACAAGAAATTAATCGCAAATGATGGATCTAGTTAGATGAACTTTTTGACCTGCTAAAAATTTTATTTACATCATGTATAAATTAGATATCAAAATAGATTTATATACTTATGATTTAGTTTTCAATTTTTGATGTAGGAAAGTTTCTCACGAATATTTTAGAGTGTGATGGAAAAAATAAATGCCAATTTCTGAGCTAAGATCGGTAACTGACATACGAGAAATAATAACCAACTTATTTATGAAATCGCCAAAGTAAATGCATCCAGTGGTTGATATATTATTATCCTACATTTCTTGCTTTAAGATAGTGCTTTGCTTCAATTCATCCAAGTGGTCTATTACTAATTCTAATAGCATGCATAAAACATACAATTGAACGTACATGTAGAAATAAAATGGGAAAGTGATTTTGGTCTTCAATCTGCAAAACAAGTGGGACGACTTTCACTACAACATTCACTGGCTACCCCAGCGACATATGGGGACTTTCCCAGTGACATGTCATTGGGAATCTAGCAGGGAAGTCTCGTGAGGATTGTATCCCACGACAATCCCGGTGACGGCGTGGGTTCCACTCAAATTTCGATCAAAGCGGTGCCACGGTGGCACATTATCGCGATTAAGCAAAATGATTAAGACGGCTTAATTATCGAGATTAACTATCGGCGACATGTCGGCGAGGATACTATGGTTACTTGTTGACAAGTCAACGAGTTAGCCTACTATCCCGGCGACATGTCATTGGGAAACTCGTTTTCGTTGACTTGTCAGCGTTTGAGAAAGGTCGCATTTTTTTTAATGCGCACTGCTATGACGATTTCAGTTTTTCCGAATTTTTCGGAAAAATCTACCAAATACACTTGCACCAAAACACAGATAGACTCGCCACAACTTGTACCAAAACACAAATACCATATAACGGATCAACGATACAAATAGATCACAACTTTTACATAAACACGACTCAAAAGTCAATATGTGCATTGATAGATGAAACAAGTGTTTAAATGGCCAAGATGAACCTAATAATATATAACACAACTACCTAAAGTACCAATGTAGCATACTAATAATATATAACACAACTACCTAAAGCTAGTACCAATGTAACATACTAATAATATATAACACAACTACCTCTCGCGTTGTTATCCTCATCACCGCCATTCTCCTCGTCATCACCACACCACCACTCCCGCTAGCACCACCAGTCATACTCCTAAACATATCCAGCGTGTCATGTTAGCGTAAGCCCGAGGGAGACTCATGATAAAGCCTACATCTTTGGTGACCGACTCATGGGAAGCGAGCATACTTAACTGGATGTGGCCGTGATGGCATGTCTGACCCACACCGGAATATGCCCAAGCTTACCCTCTTAGCGCATTGATTTGATCCTCCGTGTATTGACCCGTAGCCTCAAGCTTTTTCATCTCGTCCTATGTAGTGACAAAAACATAAGATAGTAAATATATTAGTCGGGTTGCTACATTATTTCTCGATAATTCATTAAAGTGTGTTTTGAAACAAAACTTACATATATCCGGTGGTCCTCATCGTTAGGGAATACCCATCAACAGGTATGTGTTAGCAAAAAGTGTCGATGGTGACGGGTATTCACGAGTCTCGATGCCTACACACGCATATAAGATGAATAATTTTAAAAGCGACAAATCACAACACACTAAAGCGTATAATCGATATATATATATATATATATATATATATATATATATATATATATATATATATATATATATATATATATATATATATATATATATATACTAGTGTCAAAACCGTCCGATGGATGGTATGACTAGTGGTTTTATTATATGTTAGTTTACATTATAATTATATTATGTTGTGTTATGTTTTTAATTATTTTTTGATAGCGTAGTTATTAGTTATATAAAGTTTTATTGCTTATAAATCATTGATATGTTTGACTATAAGCGAAAGAATCGCGGGTAAAAATAGTGAAAAAGTGACACATGAATAAATTAAGCAATGGTAAATGAAGTACCAACATCGTAATAAAATATCCGCCATTACAAAATATATGCTTTTCTTTGAGTGTATTACTTTTCAAATAGCAAGATATATGTCTCTGAAGGTATTAGTTATTGATAAATAATGTATAAGGAAATTATTGTGGTTCATTAATTATTGAAATGTTAATATGAAATAAAATTTAACTTAAGGGATGTGTATGGCTTTTTTTTTTTTTTTTTTTTTTTTTTTTTTTAAGTTAATGGATAAGAGTATGTAAACGTTTGTTTTTAAGCTTGTTTTTCTTTAAGAATGAACAATACTTGTGGATGGGAATTAAAAGGGTGTACTTTCGAAATATGAAGAAATATACTATTTTTCTTGATGCGCCCACATTTTATCATTCCATATTTTTCGTGGTTATTCGGGTTGGTAACAAATATATTTGGCAGTCAACTATAACGGATATAGTTCCATAATTTTCATATATGGTGGTAAATATCATCCAAATCTTTCAAATCAACGGAAATACATCTTATACTATTCCGTCACCATTTTCTTTCAATCCAAGTGCTACTTTTGTACTTTTTGTTATTTGTTTACAAATCAAGAGCCAATCAAGAAAATTGATAGTAAAATAACTAATAGGTAGCTTTGCTCAACTTTTTACATCAAAATGGGTCGCTAAATCAAGAAAATTGATAGTAAAATTCATAATAGGTAGCCTCTTCAAATTTTTACATCAAAATGGGTTATTCTGATTATTTTGTATCTCTAGATGAGTGGAAATGGCTTCATAGAACCTAGGCACGTGCTCAAAATATATTATGTATCACACTCTTGTGTAATAAATTGAGGGCTATCAATAAAATTGTTATGGCCGAGGGCTATTGAATCTAAAATTAAAAGTCATTTAAAATGTGGTGCCGTTTTTTTTTTTTTTTTTTTTTTTTTTTTTTTAATTTAAAATACATCCAAGCAATCAATCTAATGAAATGCACACATTTCAAGAAAATATTATAGACACAATATAATACATACTACAAAGACATATTATTCATTTATTATCCAAACTTTTTAAATTTTGTGGTTTTTATTGTTCATTAACTTCAAAAGATAAAGGTGCAATAAACATATTAGGTGCAATTATCAACAAATGTAACAAAAGTACTATAAATTAAAAGCAATTTTGTTTCTATTTTATAGTACTCATATACTGTTTGACCCATTAATGTTTAAAAAAATAGCCATGGGGATGGCTAATGTTAAATCCATGGATAGAAGTTGGTCTAGCATTGTCTCACATTTTTTCTCGAGATTGCTTAGTTAAATCGGTTGTGTAAAATGGTTCGTTTATAACTTGTTGGATGAAAGGCACACAAATGTAACAATCAATTAGTTTGTTGTGTTTCTTTAGTATCTTCACTAATCCTAGAAGAATGCAACATTAACACATATTTAGCTTCAATGTCACCATGCCAACATTGTTTGTATTGCCTATCGAGGATAAAAGATTATACTTTTTATATGGGTTAAAACATGGCATGTCGGGTTGAGCGAGAAAATGCCTTTTCCTTACGTAAATGTTGTAAACAATGGATGTCTGTTGAGAAAGAATTATTTATTAGCCATAGATTAAAACAAATGGGTAATAACAATTCTTGATTGACACCATCGATAATGTAACTTCCTAGTCTAGAAAAAGTCGCCGAAAGTGTACTTTAATTGCAAAATCCTATAAATGTGATACCTTAGAAAGATTAGATTATTATTATCATTGTGATTAATGAACCAATTATCATAAAGAGAAATATATGGAAAATGGTAGGATATTTGATAAATAATCACGTCTCCACAATGAGGACTCAACCAATTTGTTGACAGTCCTTTAGATTCTCAGATTTGTAAAAAGGAACCGAAGATTTGTTTATTTTTAGATATGAAATACGACAAAGCCATTATTAGCAAGCAAGGCTTTGGTTACCTACAATTAGTTGCAACTTCATTTGGAGGCTTCAAGACATTCTTTACCTTATATAGAAATAATTAGTCGACATCAATTTTCATAGACTCGCTTCTTATGAAATATTTTGTTGTTACTTGATCTAAAACATAATAATAAGAAAATAAAACTCAAAATATCCCATAACGAACCACATAAGCCAATACCTTACTTTGATCAATATAACATGTGATTTTGCCCATATACTACACGTGGGACATTCATGAACTCCAATAGATCAAGTATCACAACTTATAAAAGTAGCCTTTATTCCTTATCATATAGATATCTCTCTCAAAATTGAATCAAAACAACCTTCAAGGGCATACAGAAATCACTTGGCTTGCATGCGCTATGATAGAAGAATGTTGATGCAGTAACAATAAATCAGATATAACTTAGTTTCATGCACATATCACATTATTATACAAACTTCAAATCTATAACAAGCATGTGGGAACCATACAAACAGTGAAATTTAAGGCACTATCACATGAATCGCACAACCGTGCTCGTATAATCAACAGCTCTTCACTATCCAATTTTCCTTGATCTTTTTGTAACAAAGTTATCACATATATATCAAAAGATTTAGTATATATATCACAAGGGAGGTAGCCTTCAAATGAAGCAAAATGAGAGCTTTATACACCCTCCTTTCACAGCAATTGTCCTAAAGTAACTTTTCACATGTCAAACTAATTGTGAACATCAATTAGCAACAGCTATTTTAAGTCAGTTATATAAAACTCGTAACCAAATTAAACTATAATACTTCTACAACAAACTTTTACATGAAAATAGGACTTGTAAGCTACTAATCTTTAACGCGTAAAAATTAAGTGAAGCTGCTTATTCTAGAGCGAAGGCATGCTTGTCAAATCTTGTGCCTTGTTCATAATTCGATTATGGAAATAAACCTGTGAAACGATTCTACAGGAGATGTTTTCTACAAAAATGTAAAGCTTTTATCCAGCAAGCACAAGAAACGTCATCATTATCTCTTAATCACTCCATCCTTAAAAGTGAAATAATAATAATAATAATAATAATAATAATAATAATAATAATAATAATAATAATAATAATAATAATAATATGATTGGTTTCACAATTCTTTAGAGGTGTGGGGGCGATTGGTTTGAGGCTCATTAATCTTTAATCACATGAGTTTTTTAATAAAAAAAAAAATAATAATAATAATAATAATAATAATAATAATAATAATAATAATACACCGTATGAGTTTGTTTCATGGTAGAATTTAGCAAAAATATAAACCTTCTTACTTCAGATCATGTGATTTTCAATTCCAGTATGTTGTAACATGCTACGATATTCAATGGTCCAACAAAGTAAGTTGTGCTCCATTCCTTTTGTGTATCCTCCATCAATGCACCTGCAAATAAAACAATCTAATATGACCCACGACGAAAAGGGGGAAAGCAATATCAAAAGACTCATGAGCGAACGTGCAGTGACAGAATATAAATGGCTGATTTTTAAAGAAATCTAATCAAACTATTACCTACCATGATTGTAGCTTTACTCCAATGGCTAGAATCTGCACCCTAACCGATAGACTCGATTTTTGATAATAATTAAAATAAGTCACCGGGACTATGAGTACAACTAATTATTATATTTAAACTATATTTATTCGGTGTGAACTTATAAATTCTAATATTCCTGGATATTCAAAACCATCTTAATAATTATTAATAAAACATATATATGAAGATGCAAGGAAACTAATTTAGTTTAATAGACGTGACTAATAATAAATTTTAGCTATAATTTTATAATCTACCAAATATACCTTTAGTCGTCAATGGTTACCGTATCAGGTGCAAGGTGTATGGATGGCTAGGGGTGTTTCGCTGCTGCTGTAAAGGGGTGTTTGGCTGCTGTTGTCCGAGATGTTTGGTTGCTGTCAGAAGGGTGTTTGGTTGCTGCTGTCATCCTCATTGAACATGTGTCAACGCCCAAAGGCTGTCCATAAGGTCCCATGTCTGCATCTCCATGTAAATGAGAATCTGCTCCTATATCATCAAAAAAGGGTGGCCTTTGGTTTTGGTACATATCCAGTTCCATTGGAGCAGGATGATGTGGGACACTTTGGTCATCTGGCGGCCCATGTGGTGGAGTTGCAGAATTGAGTAGTGGTCCCAAATTGCTCACCTTGAGAGCCAGGTTGATTTGGACCTACTTGCAAATGACTTTGAACATTAAAGACACACATTATAGCAAAAAAAATCACTCTAGTTAATAAGAAGGTTACCAAAAATTATATACGTGGCTGCAAATCACATAATACGAAGGCATCCGAATTTAAATCTATTAATTGTATATAAAGTCACTTTTCAATAATACTATTAAGAGCAATTAATCTATGTATTGGAACATACCCATCATCATCTTGAAGAAGATATCTAAATCAAGGAAACTGATTTCCATCTTAAGGACTTCAGCTTGGTCGAAGCATCCGTTTCCTCTGCTGAACACCATAATTAAAACCATTTCCTTCTGCAGCATTTCCTTCTCAACAACAAACTAACAGAATAACAAATTAGCAGCAACATATAACTTTCTATGTAGATGCAAGTAATCAACAATGACAAATACATAAATTCAAAGCTTCTAGAGCTGCTAATCATGTAGCAACTATTAGGAGGTTGCATCCATTAACTTTGGGTAGCCTTCAACCTGTTCTACCCATTCTCTTTTTAGCTATTTTTGTATTTGTAAACTCACCCATTTGAGATCTACTTTGTAGCTATTGGATAATGGATAAACTACTAAAACAACCGCTTATCTTAGTTTTGAGTCGGGTGGACGACAAAAGAAAAGAGATACGGAGTAGAATAAGTTGGAATCAGTGTGGGGTAAGTGTGATTACTTTTTAATGGCAGAATGATCAATTTAAGTAACTTTATAATTCAGAACTACAATCAAACTTTGGAGCAGCCCCATCGTTCAATGGGATGATACTTACTACCTGCAACATAACAATAATATATAGCTTGTAACCTGTTTACTTTAAAAATGTGCAAACGAAATTGGCATACTAAATCGTTGGAGTGCATGGCATATACCTTCATGCATAAGGCACAAGAGGGTGTGGAGATCTTTCAGTTCCATGTTGATACGGTCTCTGCCATTAAGAGAACCTTGAGAAGTAAGTGATCCATTATAATTCTCAGATGAACCCTTAAAATTCATACTTGCTTACTCGTGTTTAATAGAGTCTGTGGTGGCAACGCCCCTTTCACCTGTTTTATTTGACTCGACTTCCACCAAGAGAATGATCTAAGGCACCATCCTTGCTCTCTTCTTTCACTCTTCATATAGTAACAGAATCACCTTGAAAACCCTGGAGTGCTTCATCTTTCCTGTGATCTTCTTCAACCCCATTTACAGGCTTGCGCTCATCAGACCTACAAAAGCTTCAAGAACAATTCCATTTAGGCCTTTTTTTGTTAGTATAACAAATCTGTTTCCTGAAAGTGGGTTCACTTGCATCATTAATCATAGCTCTTTTGGTCATAACAGAACGCATTTTATCAGCTAAGCTTTGGCCGTTTCTTTTCTTTAAAATGGTTGGCTCGTACCCTCAATGTATTCGTTCACATATTTTGCATATATGTGTAACATCAGTAACATAGGATATTAATAATGATAAGTTTTAGACAAACTATATGTAGAATATAATATACAAATCTTTACGACATTACCCTCTTGTAAAATCAAAACGGAAATCCCGAGTGGCAGCTCCTCACGTCAGCTATAATCACGTTTCAAGCTGCTTTTGGTGTGTGAATGAACTGTATGCAAAAGATTACAGTATTGAGACTATTTAGACGCCAAGAAAAACTTATTATGTTGCAACTGTAAATGATAAAGCATACCAGGTAGCCTCTTATCATAGGACCTCGGTGAATGAGCAACTGGCCTTCCCGTTGGTGGCAAGGGGACAACAGACTTGACCTCATACAACTTTTATCAAAGAATTTCCTCAACATCAAAGCTCATTCTCAACATCTATCCACCATACCTTCCAAATATGAACAACGGAAACTGGCTCATGCGAGATTATAGTTACGGAGAAGGTCGTATTTTTCAGGTAGATCTCAATAAGAAGAAGTATACTAAAGAAAAAGACGGCCACGAGAGCAAAGGAAAAAATAAAAGCAAAGGAAATTTCCATGATGAATATGAATTGTATTCTTCCAACATTAGCGTGGGTTACCCTGAAGAAGTCATATACACTGTGACGTTTATGTCACCTAATCAGTATATGAAGTAGCATATATCAATTATGCTTCTATGTGCATCTTTTAAATTACAATGCTGACTACTGATGAAATAAGATCGGTCTTACTATTGCAATTCACTAAGAATGCATACATAATTAGCACAACCATGTTACCATGTCAATGAACTGATAAATGTTGTATGTGGTGCTTGCAGACACAGTTACTTAAAAGGAAGACCTGAGGAAGCATAAATTTGCTTATTAATGATTACAACTTAATTTTAACGTATGTAATTTTTATTTATTTTGACATGCTACCTATATAAATTCTTTCGTATAAAGTTTTCTTGTCTTGTTTCAGTTTGGACAGAAAATGTTTGATTTCTACCAAGTTCAGTGTAAAATGTTGAGTGCAAAAACTACATAAAATCAGCATTACCACCAAGAATAATAGTCGTTACACGACCAGCCATATTAGTCATTGGGGCTCTACTATGTATTTGATACCAACAGAGAACATGTAGGGATGCCTGGTGCTTACTGCAAGACCTGCAATACACATAATTGAATATGTGTTCATAAGCAAAGACCACAAAATATACCAAGATGAGATCATTGGTAAATACAATAACTGGTTAGTATAAAATCAAACCTCTAAGCTCAATATTCCCTGTCAGAGTCAACTTCAACTTTCCTGAATGAGTTTCCCAAATCTGTCCAAAATCAATAACAATTAGTGATAGATTAAGGATACATTTGATCCATTTACGCATGGTTCTAATATCCACTACATACATGCGTTTGAAGAAAGAATATATTTCTTGATAATTCAAAAAGTCCGAACAATAAGTAAGCTCGTGCATCTATAATTTTTTACAAATAATAAGTAAATTAACCAAATCACATTAGAGAATATAAACTTAATTAGTAACCTGTAAACTAATTCTTACGGTTTCTATAAGGTATTTTTAAAATACTTCACCCAGGAACACGTCATAACTTAAAAAAATTTGTCACATAAGGCTGGCTTCCTTCTAAAACAACTCGTACACTTGTAAGCAACCAATGATTTTGAACCATACATATGAAATATATTGTGGCATAGCCCATGTGTTCCTTAGTATGCACTGCAAACAATGAAAAAATGATTACCTTGATTGTTCGATCTGCAGAACCGGTACAGAACAACTCATTGTCATGGTTAAATTCAATAGATCGCACCCATCCCAAGTGGCCGCTAATGACCTGCAAACATACATATATATTAGCTCAGTATGGTAGGCACAAGCAAAACTAAAAAAGTAATAAGCAGGAATAAGGTCTAGAATCAAATATGCACATCACTATCACACATAAATATGTATATCCAAGAGCCGGCCGGTCTACAGATACTATTATTTAAGTAATAATACACTAATTTTACACTAAAAACACCAACTGAGCATAGAGTTAAAAATCTGGCTTACAAAAAAGTGAAAACAACAGTTAACTACTCCTTCAGTCCCAAATATATTGTCCACTTCACTGTTTTGATTTGTCCCTAATAAATTAGTCAGTTTTTAGTAAATAATACGAGTGGTTAAAATTCGTTAGCTTTTCCAATTTTCTTTACTTATTGCCAGTATTGGATTTTTGCAATTTAACGCTGTATTGAATGCAAGAATAAAATGACACATCATTAACTACAAGTCACACTTGTTACATATCTGTAACAAATTTCTTTGGCGTTTGTGGACAATAAAATTGGGACAGAGGAAGTATATTTTATTATTCTTGTGTACCTAAATCAATAGCACGAGTCACAGAAACTATATAGACAAGTAAAAAGAACCCTTCTTTAATAGGATAAAAAAAATAAGTATCGTGAATGTCATGATTCTTACTCTGTAGTTATTCCATGGAGCATGCCATTTAGGACGTGGCCACCTGCTAGAAATTCTCTCCATAAGCATTGCAGTCGATAGATTCTTGCCAGAAACAATATGAACTATTAGGAAAAGAAGGACTAAATTTAACAAGAGATCACATCTGTTACAGATACTAAAAAAGAGCTGAGATAAACAGATAAGTTTCATATTAGACACGTATGCATAGTTAGAGAAAAGAGATAGACGAGTTCCTCAATATGTGTTAAAAGGTAAAAGCAAATTCTAACCTTTCTGAACCCATGTGAGCAGGAACGACAGCAGTACTTTTGCCTGTGAAACCTCTGCCAAACAGCAATTCAAATAACCAAATCAGCCCACAAACTAAAGATATACAATATGATCAATCTAGGGACAAACGGAAATAGATCATGCCCATTCGAATAAGAAATAATGCTTACATATTCTTCGGTTGAACAGACGTAATTGCTGAATCACTCTGACCACCAGCCTTCTTAGAACTTTCAGTACCTACAAATATACGTTTGGTGTAAGTCAAAAGATCGACACTTCTCATCATAGTGATATCACAACATTGTTTTTTTGTAACTCTTTACTATCCTGCCGATGATATTAATTGGACAAAGTACCACTTTGGTTAATCAATATACGTATGTCTTATTGTTCACTTTCTTTTACAGTTTCAAAATTGTTCACTTTATTTTTGTAGGTATAAGTTGTATACAAAAGCACAAATTATATCTGGTGATACAAAGAAATAAGTAGGGCATGCATAACTATCATGTTGAATACTCTATATCAAATGTAGCCATGTCTACCTTATCGTCTAGACTCATTAAGTAAATATTAAAGAATAGTCCAAACCTGAATTTATCCTATTGACTCACGTAACATATTAATGTAGTTTTTTCTGTCTTGTGCAACCATCATACCATGACTCACAGAACACACATACTATCGATTGAGAAGATGGAGAGTAGATGTTAGTTTACACTACTTAAGAGTATGACTAACCTCGTAACGATGTCCTTCTACGTCTCACCTGCTGGCCTGCAATCATGGCATAGTCCAACATAATTTAATAGCTTAAGAAACAAAGAGTAACAAACTGCACATAATGTTTTTGAAATCCAATATGTTACTGAGAAACAAAAAAAAAGAACATTAAAACTCTTCTACAATCATAAAATTTGTAAACCTACAAAACAAACAACATCTGTTATTAAAACTAAAAACACCATGCATGCATTATACTTGATCATATACAACGTATTAGAGTTTTAGGAATTTAGGAGGATATTAATGGTGCATGAATTGAAAAGAAGGACATTAGGATTTTCTGGTGACGCTCACGATTGAAGTTCAAACCTGTGATAAACAAAACAGCGGATCATTAGAGGAGATTGTGAGGAAAAAGGATATTAGGGTTTTTGAGAAAAAGTAAATTATGAATGAACCGTATATTTTTTTTGGTATAAGGGTTACCTAAGTGGATTCTCATACTTATCTCATATAATTGGTTGCGAATGGGTTTATAGATTTAGATTTGCAAGATATAACTCAAAACATGGGTTGGTCTAGTGGTAATTATGTTTGTTAATAATACAAACACCCTAGGTTCAAATCTTGCAAGTGGCAATTTTTATAAACAATTTTGGAATTTTCAAGTTTTAGTTCCATAAATTCATATTATGACATGATTTAATTAATCCAAAAATTAGTACACGAAATTTATTAAAAAAAATCAAATTAAATTTAAAATAAAATGCCACGTGTATTCAATGATGACATGGAAATATGACGTGGCTTTATGGGATGCCAAGTGGCATTATGACGATAGCATGCCTCCTCTTATATATAATGTATATATATATATATATATATATATATATATATATATATATATATATATATAGGAAGAGATCAGGTAAGAAGAAAAAGCTAAAATAGGAAGAATAAGAAGAATTTACAGCGCACATTTCAATAAGGAGAGATTTTCGAGGGAGATGCATCTATTTTAATAGATGCATCAAAATATGGTTGTAGTTTATTATCGCTTCTCATTTTAATTTTCTTCTTATTTAATCTAACTCTATATATATATATATATATATATATATATATATATATATATATATATATATATATATATATATATATATATATATATATGCATGTAAAATAATTATAATGTTTATTACCATATCATCTCGAAGGCGAGGGCAATGACCGGGATCCTGTCGAGATATGACCTTGCTCTTTTTTCTTGGTTAAGCCGATTTGTAGTGGCTCGAGCAATGTTCTTGGGATCATTCAAAACTTAATGTACTCATCCCAATCACCCGCTGTAATTTCCTCGGGACGTGCCCGCCTAATCGCCTCCACATCGTAATCCCCGGTGGTAGGGTCTACCTTCCAATGTTTGGCCTTGAAAGAAGCCTTGTTAGTATTGTAGGCTTTTTGCAGGTGCGAGTTTATGCCTTCGTACAGCGGGAGGAGTCCATCATCATCAACATTGATGAGGGCTTCAACATCAGAATCTGCTAAATGGTATGTATGTTGCTAAGAGTTTTAACATACATACCATTTCACTTTTAACATACATACCATTTCACTTTTTAACATACATATCATTTCACTTTTTAACATACATACCATTATTTTAACATACATATCATTTCACTTTTTCAACAAATAATAACTATAAACTAACAAAATTTAAACAACTAATTATTATAATTATAAACGAGCACATTTCAAGGCAATTGAACTAATAATAACTATAAACTAACAAAATTTAAACAATAAACATTCCCAAGTGACATGTCACCGGGATACCAAAAGGAGAAAAAAATTATTACATACCTTGTCTAGCTAGCTCCTCTCTTGCCAAAAAAAAAAAAAAAAAAAAAAAAAAAAAAAACATAACTTTTCTAATTAACAACTTACAACAATAATAATCTGCAAAATTATAACATACCTCGCTCTTGCTCCTCGTCGGTCCTCGTGCTCTTGCCAAAAAAAAAAAAAAAAAAAAAAAAACTTCACTTTTCTAATTTACAACAACTTACAACAATAATAATCTGCAAAAATCATAATATAGTTAACTAATTTAGTTGAATAATATTTAAAATTTGTAAAACAAACCGTGTAACGTGTGGTGGTGGTGATGGTGGATGCGGTGGTGGTGATGGTTGATGATTGTTGATGATGTTTATTTCGTTTTTGTTGCAGAAATCGCCACAGGAAGGAGTATATGTTTATTTCGTTTTGTGAAGTGATAAAATTGACCAGATCTACTTTATCATCAAACTTTTCCCGGCGACAATCCCGTGACATGTCATTGAAAAGATATAGTTTTGTCGTTTAGCGTAAATGGCGCGATAACGAAAATTTTGGTGGGTAGGTATCGGCGACATGTCGTGAAAACTATTAATTTTTTTCGTTATAATTAAATAATCCCCAGTGACATGTCGTAGGGAAGCCAGTTTTTTTTTTTTTTTTTTTTTTGTAAATTTAATTACTTTATGTTGTTAACGACTTCAAAAGAATACGATTTTATCACTCCATTTCATCCCATTTAAGAAAAATATTGGGAGAGTAATTTTGGCGTGCTAACTATCTTTATTTTATTATCCCTCTAAAAGCTCTCAAAAATACGATTTTTCTTTTATTTTATTATAATCCTAAATATTTCCCTTTCTTTTAATATAAACTCGGGAACAAAAAGTTATCATTCGGCATCTCTATATTCTTATATGAGAGTTAGATTTACAATCTAGTAGCAGGCTAGAGGAACAAGAACATATTACATCAAAATTTTGCATGCAATATTTAATTGGATCAAGCCAAGCGATGCATAGTTGAATGTGTTTTATAAATCTATGATTCACGAAGAATAATTATGGTTACACATTAGGCGTTCAACGGATAGTGCGTATGTTATGGTTACATTAGGCGTTCATGAGTCGGTATGTTATGATTACACATTGGGCGTTCAGCGGATGAGTCGGTATGTTATGGTTACACATTAGGCGTTCAGCGGATGAGTCCGTATGTTAGGTTACACATTAGGCGTTCAACATCCGAGTCGGTATATTAGGGTTACACATTAGACGTTCAACATCCGAGTCGGTATGTTATGGTTACATTAGGCGTTCAACGGATGAGTCGGTATGTTATGCTTACATTAGGCGTTCAACGGATGAGTCGGTATGTTATGGTTACACATTAGACTTTCAGCGGATGAGTCGGTATGTTATGGTTACATTAGATGTTCAACGGATGAGTCGGTATGTTATGCTTACATTAGGCGTTCAGCGGATGAGTCGGTATGTTATGGTTACACATTAGACATTCAACGGATGAGTCGATATGTTATGGTTACATTAGGCGTTCAGCGAATGAGTCGGTATGTTATGTTTACACATTAGGCGTTCAGCGGATGAGTCGATATGTTATGGTTACACATTGGACGTTCAGCGAATGAGTCGGTATGTTATGGTTACATTAGGCGTTCAGCGGATGAGTCGGTATGTTATGGTTACACATTAGGCGTTCAGCGAATGAGTCGGTATGTTATGGTTACACATTAGGCGTTCAGCGGATGAGTCGATATGTTATGGTTACACATTAGGCGTTCAGCGAATGAGTCGGTATGTTATGGTTACACATTAGGCGTTCAGCGGATGAGTCGATATGTTATGGTTACACATTGGACGTTCAGCGAATGAGTCGGTATGTTATGGTTACACATTAGGCGTTCAGCGGATGAGTCGGTATGTTATGGTTACACATTAGGCGTTCAGCGGATGAGTCGGTATGTTATGGTTACACATTAGGCGTTCAGCGGATGAGTCGGTATGTTATGGTTACATTAGGCGTTCAGCGGATGAGTCGGTATGTTATGGTTACATTAGGCGTTCAGCGGATGAGTCGGTATGTTATGGTTACACATTAGGCGTTCAGCGGATGAGTCGGTATGTTATGGTTACACATTAGATGTTCAGCGGATGAGTCGGTATGTTATGCTTACACATTAGGCGTTCAGCGAATGAGTCGGTATGTTATGGTTACACATTAGGCGTTCAGCGGATGAGTCCGTATGTTATGGTTACATTGGGCGTTCAACATCCGAGTCGGTATGTTATGGTTACACATTAGGCGTTCAACATCCGAGTCGGTATGTTATGGTTACACATTAGGCGTTCAGCGGATGAGTCGATATGTTATGGTTACACATTAGGCGTTCAACGGATGAGTCCGTATGTTAGGGTTACACATTAGGCGTTCAACATCCGAGTGGGTATGTTAGGGTTACATTAGGCGTTCAACATCGGATGAGTCGGTATGTTATGCTTACACATTAGGCGTTCAGCGAATGAGTCGGTATGTTATTTACACATTAGGCGTTCAGCGGATGAGTCGGTATGTTATGGTTACACATTAGGCGTTCAGCGGATGAGTCGGTATGTTATGGTTACACATTAGGCGTTCAGCGAATGAGTCGGTATGTTATGATTACACATTAGGCGTTCAGCGGATGAGTCGGTATGTTATGGTTACATTAGGCGTTCAGCGGATGAGTCCGTATGTTAGGGTTACACATTAGGCGTTCAACATCCGAGTCGGTATGTTAGGGTTACACATTAGACATTCAACGGATCCGAGTCGGTATGTTATGGTTACACATTAGGCGTTCAGCGGATGAGTCGGTATGTTATGGTTACACATTAGGCGTTCAGCGGATGAGTCGGTATGTTAGGGTTACACATTAGGCGTTCAGCGGATGAGTCGGTATGTTATGGTTACACATTAGATGTTCAGCGGATGAGTCGGTATGTTATGGTTACACATTAGGCGTTCAGCGAATGAGTCGGTATGTTATGGTTACACATTAGGCGTTCAGCGGATGAGTCGGTATGTTATGGTTACACATTAGGCGTTCAGCGGATGAGTCGGTATGTTATGGTTACACATTAGGCGTTCAGCGGATGAGTCGGTATGTTATGGTTACACATTAGGCGTTCAGCGGATGAGTCGGTATGTTATGGTTACACATTAGGCGTTCAGCGGATGAGTCGGTATGTTATGGTTACACATTAGGCGTTCAGCGGATGAGTCGGTATGTTATGGTTACACATTAGGCGTTCAGCGGATGAGTCGGTATGTTATGGTTACACATTAGGCGTTCAACGGATGAGTCGGTATGTTATGGTTACATTAGATGTTCAGCGGATGAGTCGGTATGTTATGGTTACACATTAGGCGTTCAGCGGATGAGTCGGTATGTTATGGTTACACATTAGGCGTTCAGCGGATGAGTCGGTATGTTATGGTTACACATTAGGCGTTCAGCGGATGAGTCGGTATGTTATGGTTACACATTAGGCGTTCAGCGGATGAGTCGGTATGTTATGGTTACACATTAGGCGTTCAGCGGATGAGTCGGTATGTTATGGTTACACATTAGGCGTTCAGCGAATGAGTCGGTATGTTATGGTTACACATTAGGCGTTCAGCGGATGAGTCGATATGTTATGGTTACACATTAGGCGTTCAGCGGATGAGTCGGTATGTTATGGTTACACATTAGGCGTTCAGCGGATGAGTCGGTATGTTATGCTTACACATTAGATGTTCAACGGATGAGTCGGTATGTTATGGTTACACATTAGGCGTTCAGCGAATGAGTCGGTATGTTATGGTTACACATTAGGCGTTCAACGGATGAGTCGGTATGTTATGGTTACACATTAGGCGTTCAGCGGATGAGTCGGTATGTTATGGTTACACATTAGGCGTTCAGCGGATGAGTCGGTATGTTATGGTTACACATTAGGCGTTCAACGAATGAGTCGGTATGTTATGGTTACACATTAGGCGTTCAGCGGATGAGTCGGTATGTTATGGTTACACATTAGGCGTTCAGCGGATGAGTCGGTATGTTATGGTTACACATTAGGCGTTCAACGGATGAGTCGGTATGTTATGGTTACACATTAGGCGTTCAACGGATGAGTCGGTATGTTATGGTTACACATTAGATGTTCAGCGGATGAGTCGGTATGTTATGGTTACACATTAGGCGTTCAGCGGATGAGTCGGTATGTTATGGTTACACATTAGGCGTTCAGCGGATGAGTCGGTATGTTATGGTTACACATTAGGCGTTCAGCGGATGAGTCGGTATGTTATGGTTACATTAGGCGTTCAGCGGATGAGTCGGTATGTTATGGTTACACATTAGGCGTTCAGCGGATGAGTCGGTATGTTATGGTTACACATTAGGCGTTCAGCGGATGAGTCGGTATGTTATGGTTACACATTAGGCGTTCAGCGGATGAGTCGGTATGTTATGGTTACACATTAGGCGTTCAGCGGATGAGTCGGTATGTTATGGTTACACATTAGGCGTTCAGCGGATGAGTCGGTATGTTATGGTTACACATTAGATGTTCAGCGGATGAGTCGGTATGTTATGGTTACACATTAGGCGTTCAGCGGATGAGTCGGTATGTTATGGTTACACATTAGGCGTTCAGCGGATGAGTCGGTATGTTATGGTTACACATTAGGCGTTCAGCGGATGAGTCGGTATGTTATGGTTACACATTAGGCGTTCAGCGGATGAGTCGGTATGTTATGGTTACACATTAGGCGTTCAGCGGATGAGTCGGTATGTTATGGTTACACATTAGGCGTTCAGCGGATGAGTCGGTATGTTATGGTTACATTTAGGCGTTCAGCGGATGAGTCGGTATGTTATGGTTACATTAGGCGTTCAGCGGATGAGTCGGTATGTTATGGTTACATTAGGTTCAGCGGACGGTATGTTATGGTTACATTAGGCGTTCAGCGGATGAGTCGGTATGTTATGGTTACATTAGGCGTTCAGCGGATGAGTCGGTATGTTATGGTTACACATAGGCGTTCAGCGGATGAGTCGGTATGTTATGGTTACACATTAGGCGTTCAGCGGATGAGTCGGTATGTTATGGTTACAAATTAGGCGTTCAGCGGATGAGTCGGTATGTTATGGTTACATTAGGCGTTCGCGGATGAGTCGGTATGTTATGGTTACACATTAGGCGTTCAGCGGATGAGTCGGTATGTTATGGTTACACATTAGGCGTTCAGCGGATGAGTCGGTATGTTATGGTTACACATTAGGCGTTCAGCGGATGAGTCGGTATGTTATGGTTACACATTAGGCGTTCAGCGGATGAGTCGGTATGTTATGGTTACACATTAGGCGTTCAGCGGATGAGTCGGTATGTTATGGTTACACATTAGGCGTTCAGCGAATGAGTCGGTATGTTATGGTTACACATTAGGCGTTCAGCGGATGAGTCGGTATGTTATGGTTACATTAGGCGTTCAGCGGATGAGTCGGTATGTTATGGTTACACATTAGGCGTTCAACGGATGAGTCGGTATGTTATGGTTACACATTAGACGTTCAGCGGATGAGTCGGTATGTTATGGTTACACATTAGGCGTTCAGCGGATGAGTCGGTATGTTATGGTTACACATTAGACGTTCAGCGGATGAGTCGGTATGTTATGGTTACACATTAGGCGTTCAGCGGATGAGTCGGTATGTTATGGTTACACATTAGGCGTTCAGCGGATGAGTCGGTATGTTATGGTTACACATTAGGCGTTCAGCGGATGAGTCGGTATGTTATGGTTACACATTAGGCGTTCAGCGGATGAGTCGGTATGTTATGGTTACACATTAGGCGTTCAGCGGATGAGTCGGTATGTTATGGTTACATTAGGCGTTCAGCGGATGAGTCGGTATGTTATGGTTACATTAGGCGTTCAGCGGATGAGTCGGTATGTTATGGTTACACATTAGGCGTTCAGCGGATGAGTCGGTATGTTATGGTTACACATTAGGCGTTCAGCGGATGAGTCGGTATGTTATGGTTACACATTAGGCGTTCAGCGGATGAGTCGGTATGTTATGGTTACACATTAGGCGTTCAGCGGATGAGTCGGTATGTTATGGTTACACATTAGGCGTTCAGCGGATGAGTCGGTATGTTATGGTTACACATTAGGCGTTCAGCGGATGAGTCGGTATGTTATGGTTACATTAGGCGTTCAACGGATGAGTCGGTATGTTATGGTTACACATTAGGCGTTCAGCGGATGAGTCGGTATGTTATGGTTACACATTAGGCGTTCAGCGGATGAGTCGGTATGTTATGGTTACATTAGGCGTTCAGCGGATGAGTCGGTATGTTATGGTTACACATTAGGCGTTCAGCGGATGAGTCGGTATGTTATGGTTACACATTAGGCGTTCAGCGGATGAGTCGGTATGTTATGGTTACACATTAGGCGTTCAGCGGATGAGTCGGTATGTTATGGTTACACATTAGGCGTTCAGCGGATGAGTCGGTATGTTATGGTTACACATTAGACGTTCATGAGTCGGTATGTTATGGTTACACATTAGTTCAGTGATGTATGTTATGGTTACATTAGGCGTTCAGCGGATGAGTCGGTATGTTATGGTTACATTAGGCGTTCAGCGGATGAGTCGGTATGTTATGGTTACACATTAGGCGTTCAGCGGATGAGTCGGTATGTTATGGTTACATTAGGCGTTCAGCGGATGAGTCCGTATGTTATGGTTACACATTAGGCGTTCAGCGGATGAGTCGGTATGTTATGGTTACACATTAGGCGTTCAGCGGATGAGTCGGTATGTTATGGTTACACATTAGGCGTTCAGCGGATGAGTCGGTATGTTATGGTTACATTAGGCGTTCAGCGGATGAGTCGGTATGTTATGGTTACACATTAGGCGTTCAGCGGATGAGTCGGTATGTTATGGTTACATTAGACGTTCAGCGGATGAGTCGGTATGTTATGGTTACACATTAGGCGTTCAGCGGATGAGTCGGTATGTTATGGTTACACATTAGGCGTTCAGCGGATGAGTCGGTATGTTATGGTTACACATTAGACGTTCAGCGGATGAGTCGGTATGTTATGGTTACATTAGGCGTTCAGCGGATGAGTCGGTATGTTATGGTTACACATTAGGCGTTCAGCGGATGAGTCGGTATGTTATGGTTACACATTAGGCGTTCAGCGGATGAGTCGGTATGTTATGGTTACACATTGGACGTTCAGCGGATGAGTCGGTATGTTATGGTTACACATTAGGCGTTCAGCGGATGAGTCGGTATGTTATGGTTACACATTAGGCGTTCAGCGGATGAGTCGGTATGTTATGGTTACACATTAGACGTTCAGCGGATGAGTCGGTATGTTATGGTTACACATTAGGCGTTCAGCGAATGAGTCGGTATGTTATGGTTACACATTAGGCGTTCAGCGGATGAGTCGATATGTTATGGTTACATTGGGCGTTCATGAGTCGATATGGGTTACACATTAGAGTTCAATGAGTCGGTATGTTATGGTTAATTAGGCGTTCATAGTCGGTATTTATGGTTACACATTACGTTCACATTCGTGTATGCATCGTTCAAAAGAATACGATTTTATCACTCCATTTCATCCAATTTAAGAAAAATATTGGGATATAACTTTGGTGAATCATAGATTTATAAAACATTCGACTATGCATCGTTTGGCTTAATCCAATTAAATATGGCATGCAAAATTAGGAATTTTTAATAAACAAGAGAATCCTCGGCGACGTGTCGTCGAAATGTATGGTTACACATTGGAAACTATTCACGTCACGTTAAGATAGATTAACACTAATTACAATTTTTAATAAACAAAAGAATCGGCGACATGTCGCGGAAAATCGAAGCGGAAAATTTCCGCCACGTTTTACCATGAAATATTCGGTCAAAATATTATCGTTGAATCCCGGCGACATGTCGCGAAAAGAGAGATAATTTTGCGACTTTTCTCGAGACTTCGTGCCACGTAGGATATATTTTTGTCGTTTAGTGAGGATTCCCCAGCGACAATTGTCGCCGGGGAAAACAACGATGGGGAAAGTGGTAAATGTGGTAGTGTTTTGACTTATTTTACCTATAGAAACTCTAACCGATTTAAATTGTTACATATATGTTTCATGGGCGACACAAAGAGTATAAAGAACATATGCATGCATATAAACCAAGGGACAAAGTACAAACACACTATACAAGTCTATACGACACATATTTAAGTGGATGAATATCCATAGAGAGACTCATTTATTGGATGCATTTTTTTTTTCAAGTCTTCAACCCCCAAACTACAACATTTAATTCTGCTGCTACAGTTTCTCACCGTTAAATACATGAGCTATCTATGGTGGATCATAACAAAAACTAAACTATCTTTTGATTTTTAAGCTATTTTTCTACTTAATTTATAACAGATTCTTCTCTGATGATGGCATTTGATGTCTTCATTATAAAGTAGTTAATGGTAGCCATTATCATGACATGATTTACTCATGCAATAATATGTACCTATTAGTCTTTTTTGAAAAAAAAACTGGGTTGGTTTATTTAAGGCATTTTATGGGCTTATTGTTGTTCGTAGCTTAATATACTTGATTTAGGATTAGTGTTAACCGACTCATCTTCATATAAATATACTCACAAATCCATAACCTTAACCCGAAAAAAAAAAAACCCTTTCAGTCGATATTCTAAAGATATCCTTTTATTAGCATTTTGGCGCGCTATTGAATATGTCAAATAAAAAGAGCACATGTGGACTGTTGAATTATGTATTCAAACTTTTCCTTACGTCCAGGGACTGTTTCTGCTATATGAAGAAACTTACTAACACTAACTTTTAGTTTGGTTTGTGTTTGTTTATCTTTTGTATTTGCAGGGACTGAAGCTGGACATTTGCATAGTTGCTGTCTATTTGAGGAGTCATCAAGCTAGGGTTTCAGCCATAACTTCATTCTCTCAAAATCTTGTCTCTAAAATTGTCATCTTCAATCTCTGTGTTCTGTAATCGTTAGTTTTCTGTTTAAAGTATTGTATTGATAGTTCACAGTTGTGTGATCGATCCGGTTTCTTGTTCTTGTATTGTTACTGAACTTTGAATAATTTGAATCAAGGGGTGGTAAACGTTAATTATAACTGATGTTGTAAATTAGGGTTAAGAACATGCATATGAAGGAAATAGTCTTTGAATTGTTTTCCATATTGGTCTTCCTCATTCAAATAACCTTCGGATACTAATTTTGGTAAACCTCAAAACCCACAACGACAGCTCCTCCTGATAACGATGCCCGCTACACTCAATGCTACTACTGGTATGTAAAAGCAAACTTTATTTAAAGTCAAAAGAAAATAAAGTTTGCTTTTACACACCAGTAGAAGCATTGAGTGTAGCTGGACATTGTTGTCAGGAGGAGGTTATTTGAATCCGAAACAGAGGAAAACCAATATGGAAAACAATTCATAGACGATTTACTCCGGTTATAGCTTTGTAAATTTGTGATATGGAAAACCAATATGGAAGACCAATAAATTTGTTGATTTATTGGCTATGGACAAGGTTGAAGTTGTGGCTCGAAAGACTGGTCGCACTAATAGAGAGCTCTATTTCGCAGTTGAAAACCACAAGAAACTTATATCTTCTTTAGAAGACAAGGTCAAGGTTGAAAGAGCAAGGCGAAGAAACTTAAACCTTCATTATCATCTCTACCAAACCCAAAATCTCGTCCAGGGAACAAGGGAGAGAACAAAAAGTAGAAAAAACATTTGTTTAAGTTGAATTGTATCTTGTTGTTTACTTTGTTTTCTAATTTATTATGTTTGGTATAGTAATTTAAGTAGAAGTTTTCTTGGTCCTTATGGTTAGAATCTTCATGTTCAGTTATGAGAGAGTTCATTGTTTCTTTGTTTGGTCAAGATTATGGTAATGTTTCAGAATGTGGTCTAATTGATTCAAAGTTACAGCTTTGACATCTGTGTCAATTTAAGTTTTTTCAAATGTTGCATGTTTAGTTGGTCCTTTGGTCAATTGGATAAGGATTTGGCTGCAAGTTTGTCATACATGATACATGGCTTCTTGTTTATGTTGGAATGGTTTATAAAGATAGACATTTACCGTGTTTGATAAAATACCTCAATGAGGTTGTAGTCGTTAGTTTATACTGCCAAGTTAAAAAAGTTTACTGTGAAGATTTTTATTGACAAAGTGCAGATTTTTTAATTTTGTTTGGATGAGGAGTCCACTGATTATAAGTGGTTAATATGTAAAATCTTTGTTACAGGGGTGTCTTCTGATTTGGCGAGTGGGGATAGTAGTTAGGACTATTGCATGAGATATATGTTTTTAGTATTAGTTGAATAGGCATATATAGGTAAGTACAGGTAACATAATAAAAAGCAAGGAACTTCAACGTGGTTACTTCAAATGAATAGGTTATATAGGAAAGAAACTATATACCTAAAAGAGTAAAGGAAGAAATTTCGACCCATTACATAGTTAAATAAAGGGAAAATGATAAATTTAGGCATCAAAGTTCTTCGTTTTCTTTTCCTCGGCATTGAACTTTTTTTTTTTTTTTTCTATTGTATCGAACTTGCCCGTTTTCGCTTTTACGGCATGAAGTTTGATTTTGTGTCGCGAAAGGAAAATTAAGCGGTCGATCTTCTGATAGGAAAAAAAAGTTTGATGCCAGAAAGGAAAAAAAGTTCGATGCCGAGAAAAAAAAAAAGTTCGACCATAATTTTTTATTGCACCGTTAGTCCTTTTAAATGCATTTTTAACGACCGTTATTATATTATTGCACCGTTAGTCCTTTTACCGTTCTTACGTTTCGTCCGTTCTTACACGGTTTCGTCCGTTTTACGTTTTCATCCGTTTTTCACGTTTTAAATGCATTTACGCACGTTTTAAATCACTTTTGCGCGTTTTAAATCATTTTTACTGATTTCGTCCATTTTACATTTTCTTACGTTTTACACATTTAATCCGTTTTGCAGTTTAGTCCTTTTTGCGTTTTCGTCGCTTTTGCGTTTTCGTCGCTTTTGCGGTTTTAAATACGTTTTCCGCGTGCAAAAGTGGGCCAGCGTCTGCGGAAAAAAATAACAGAACGCAAAAGCTAAACGATCTGGCGTGCTGGCGGACGGCGTCTGCAAACGGCGTGCAAAACGAAAAACGGACGAACTGCGTAAACTAAGAAAATGTGTAAAAACGGACGAACGTAAAAACGATGCAATAAAAAATTAGCGATCGAACTTTTTTTTCTAGGCATCGAACTTTTTTCCTTTTACGGGCATCGAACTTTTTTTTCCTATTGTAGAAACTTGCCTATTTTTCCTTTTACGGGCATCGAGTTTGATTTTGTGTCACAAAAGGAAAATTAGAGCAAGTTCGATGCTACAATAGGAAAAAAAAAGTTCGATGCCGAGAAAAGGAAAACGTGGCAACTTTGATGCCTAAATTTATCATTTTCCTTAAATAAATAAAATCGACTATAGTTAAGACGATATAGGAAGCACCTACACGCGTTTACTTTAGTTAAATAGGAAAAGCCGAAAAAAAATGGGAAAAGCCGAAACTATAATTTTTTGGGTCGATCTTTGGATTTGGTTTCTCGTAGTTTCTCGACTTATTTCTGAGGGGGTTACTTTGGTTTCTTATTTATTATGTTTGGTATAGTCACATATCGAGTAGTCCTTATGGTTAGAATCATCATGTTCAATAGAGTCCATTGTTTCTTTGTTTGGTCAAGATTTTGGTAATGTTTCGAATGTAATTACACATGCTTTTCGAATATTACTAAGCATATATAGCATATGAAAATGTCGATAGCATAATGAAGCGTAAATCCACTATTAAGCGCAACATAAGCAAGATCGGTGTTTGGAAAGCACAAGATGAACTTTGCTTATTCTTGAACTTGAGGTCATGACATCTTTCGACTTTCATGATTTCTCTTCTTATAATTTTGCGAAATTTTTACGATAATAAAGCGAAATAAGAGTAACAAACACAATATAGTTATAATTAGCGAATAGTAATGAATTAAAATCGAAGGCTTACCAACATAGGAAACCGGTGCCACAACTCCAAATAAAAGCGGCGCAAGCAAGGCGACTATGGGTTGGCTTGTACCCGCGGGTGAGAAGCGAACAACGAGACCTATCTATTGGGTTAATCACCAATCGACCCATATCAAACCCACTATGACCCGGTCAACGAAAGTCAACCAATGAAAGTCAGACTCCAAAAGTCAACTCGGACAGTTTTTTGACAGTTACAAGGCAGTTACAAGAAAACGGTTATTTTGGCAGTTACAAGGCCAAACGACACAACTATTGGTTAACGAACCAACACAACTATTCTTTGTACCGTTTCATTATGTATAAATACTTAGAAACTCTGTAACAAACAATGATAACTGAAATAATAAGAAAAGTTTCTTGATTCAACTTGTTTATTGTTATTTTGGTATATCTTGATTAAAGATCCAGAAAAACGGGCCAACAATTGGTATCAGAGCCAAAATCATCATATACCATATTTCGTTTTAGTTTTCAGAATCAATAAGAACCTAAAACAGTTTCGAAAAATTCTTTTCTGCAAAAATAACTTGAACACAAATCAAGTTATCATCTTTGTGTTCTATCGTTTGTCACATCAAGGGGAACAATCACACAGTGATTACTCGACCCGAACAAACTTATTTGCAATTTTTCATGAAACTAATTTTTTTATCCACACAGGATCAGAAACGAATTAAAACTCGTTTATACATATTGATTCAAACAAACTGAACGAAGTCATCAATTAGGGCAAAAAAATCAAAGATTCAAATTAGAACAAACATACCTGTTCCGAACAAAGAATCAAGCCCTAGAATGTTAATTAAGCCATCAATTGACTTAATTAAGTCTCCAATCTTTCATATCTCTCACGGTCTAAAAACCCCCAAATCGAACGAAACCCTAAAATTTTGATTGAAGGGATCCGGTGTTCACAAAGATCACCACGTACCGGAGAAGATAAGAAGGCCATTCAACCTTATCATAGGCGTTTGACCGAGTAGATTAGGAAGAAGAAGCGGATCTCAAACCCGAAAAAGGAGAGAGCGAAGAAACGGTCTCAAGAGAGACATCCTTTCTTTCTTATCTCAAAAAAAACAAGAGATATAAAATAAAATATCTGGTAGACCTTTTATCTCACAAAGAGGTAAATAAATATACAAATACAAGGCGCTCTGATCGCTTCCAAAACAGTCAAGAAATATTGACCAAAGGTTTTAGTCAACAAAAGTCAACTATTATGGACTCAATACAATTTCCCTTGGAATTTAGTGGATTCCCGGATCGTTTAGTCCCACGGAGGTTGAATTGTGTTTGAAAACGTTCAGACGTAGAATGATCACTAAGGATAATGATCTGTAAGGATTTTGGTTGATAATTACACTACTGATTGCTTGGAATTGTATTTGGATACATAACTATAAAGCACAACGATCAGATTAAACAAACGTAAATGCGTACGTTTACTAAATTTTACGTAAACTTACAAAATAAAACGTAAATTTAAAAGAATAAAACACCTATGGATATGAAAATGATATTTTTACAATTCTAATAATAAAAGAAAATTATTGGAAAATTAAAATTATTTTTATAACTATTTATTTAATTATTATTAATTAAAAACTATTTTTAACTATTTAATAATACCCTAAAATTTAAGAAAATATGAAATAAAGCTAGAAAAGTGAAATTATGACTTAGAAAAATCTAAAATATTATAAAAGCGAAATTATATTTATTACACTTTTATCTATTTATTATTAATTAATTACTATTTATTAATTATTTAAAATACACTTAAATACAAGAAAATATAAAATTAACCTAGAAAATGAAATTTTAACTTAGAAAATCTAAAATATTAGAAAACTAATTTTAAAAGCTGAAAAGATATTTTTATGCTTATTTATTTATTTATTATTAATTATTTAATACTTTTTAACTATTTTAAATTCTAATAAATACTAAACAAACTAAGAAAATTAAAATTTTTTCTATAATTATCCTATGATGAATGACTAAGAAAATTATAAAACAAAAAGTGCTTAATAATAATTTGAAAGAAAAATTTAAAAGCTAATTTATATTAAATAAACGCTATCACTATTTTTAAAATGATGTTTTGTGATTTTCTTTTACAAAACTATTTAACTACTGAAAATAAGCAACTTTAATGAAAACAAAATTTTGGAACTTGAAAATAAAATTTGTTTGAGAGCTTAAGAGCTTAATGAGTTTTAGCTTTTGGCTTTCAAAAGGATTTTAAGCTCGAACAAGTGGCTAAATAAGCTAAATAAAAGAAACAAAAGTGAAATAAGATGAAAATAAGCTAAAGGAACTAGTAATGAGTAATAAATTACAAAGAGTAGCGATAAGCTTAGAATAAGCTAATAAGCACTTTCACTAAATCTACCAACCAAACAGGCCTGCAGTCATTTCCACAAGCAATTTAAGCTTATGAAATAAGCTGAAAAGCTCAAAATAAGGACTGAGGTAGCAAGATGGGTTGGTGAGCTTTCTAAAAAATCCAAGCTCACACACTGGGGTCCACTAATAAGCTTATGACAAGCTTTTGAAAAAGGCTTGTAAACACTGAGTGTTCAGTGTATACAAGAAATGGGACAACTTAAAAGCTAGTAGCAGCCCTACCAAATAAGCTAGAAATGGAAAAATAAGCACTGGAACTTTGAGATGGGTGGCTAAGCTTCACAAAAAGCTAAAGAACACAAGCTAGACCTCTCTAATGAACAAGAAACAAGCTTATGAAGTAAGCCGACTCAAGCTGCATAGGGAGGTTTTAGAAAAGTGCTTAAAAGAAACCAAGAAATAAGCGGTTTATCTAGCAAACTAAAATTATAAAATTATTATAACAAAGATGAGCGACTAAATTCTAATATTCCAAAAGCATAAAACATGAAACTCTATATTAAATCCTATAGAAAATTATCTATTTTATTAAAACGATTAAGTGAAAATTTGACTTTTAAGTTAAACACTAAAGTTGACTTTTATGAACTTTGAATCAAATCTACTTCCTGATTATGCTATATTAAGCTAAGTTAAGATGAAATTAAGCTAGATGACCAAGTTCTAAGCAACTGTGATGAATTTTATATCCTAAATCCTAACAGTTAACTAGTAAAGTGAGATTGAAGGTAATTTTGACTATTTATCAAACAAAGACTGGTTTTTATTGTTGCACTGACTTATTAGATGCTAGTGTGACATAAAACAACAACAAGCAACAACACAAACAACCTCTAACACAGTTAACAAAGCAAATCCAAACAACCCTTTAAAAGATTGTTTTGTGATTTTGAAAGGATTTTATAACTTAAGACCATGCAACTGATTCATACAAACATTTAATGATATAAAAAGCTGATTTAAGCACATAAACACCAATAATAACAACAAAGACCTATGATTTACTATTATGCAATATTAAAAGTGAAAAAATGAAAACAAAGCAGATAAGAAAACTAATGGACAAGCAGTCTATTTTAAGCAATAATTTAACTTAACAACACTAAATAAGCATAAAAATACAAAGATAAGCAAAGATAAGCACTTCTACAGTAAATTGCCAAAATTAAGAAATAAGCTTACAAATTGCTTCCAAGCTTACAACTGAGAACCAAGGCACAAAACCACTCCTAATAGCTTTCCACAAAGCTTCTAACCCAAGGGTAGTCCAAAGATTACCCTGCTTCAGCTTCTTTCACCATCTTCACTGATTTTTTATTTTCTAACTATTTTTTAGTATTTTTTTATTTTTATTTTTGAGTTTTAACTATAAATTGGATTTTAAAGTTACTAAAAGCTTTAAAAAGCTTTATAAGGAGCTTATATGGGCTTATGAGTCCATAACAATAACTAATAACAACATTAAGCTAATATGAGATTTTAAGCTTGAAATTTGCATAAACAGAAATTGAAACTGAAACTTGAAATTGATGACTGAAAAAGATTTATATTACACTGAAATAACTCAATTCAAGACTTGAAAACTTAAACATACACTGGAAATTGAAATTAATCTAAAACGACATACATTAACTAAAATTAAACTAGATATCTCTCTACTCTGCTCCAATCTTCCTTTTTAAAGATCTTTTTAACTCCTTGTCGACCTCTGAATGTTTCCCACTTCATTCCAACCATTGGATCCTTCAAATTCATCATAACTGTCCATTTGGCATTTTGGCGCCAAAATTTCTTTGAGCAGGTTTTAACAATTAATGAACTTTGGGTGTTTGTGGAGGTGTTGGGGAGTGGGTAGACAGCTGGAAAGGTGGTGAGGTGGTAGGAGCAAGTGGCGAGAAACCATGGTGGTTTCTGGTTTTGGCGCGATTGTGAGAGAGATGCACAGTAATTGTGGTTTGACTGGGGGTTTGACCCGTTTTTAATAATAAGCTGGGGGTTCAAAATGGGATTTTGAACTGGCTCAGGGGTCAAGGGTTCAAGGGTCAAGGTTCAAGTTACTTGGGCTTGGGCTTGTATTGGATTTGGGCTTGAGTTTAAGTTAATAACAAAAAGGGTCCGTTTGGTTTTGTAGCTTAATAACACAAGGACCATTCTTGTAATTTACGCAAACTTGAGGGGTCGAACACCTTAATATTCCAAAGTTAACACAAGGACCAATTATGCCAAGTTTCTTTTACCAAAGGACCATAAATGTTAATTTTTCAATTTTAAGCGTCGAAGGGTAATTTTACCACTTTTAAAACTTTAGGGACTAGAGTTGTCATTTTGTAATTTTAAACTTTGAAGGGTTTGTTTTGACAACTTTTGAATCCCATGGACCTTAAATGATATTTTGCTTTATTTTGATTTACTGGGGACTATATTTGACAACTTTTGAAACTTGGGGACTAAAGCGCCAATTATGCAAACTTGATCGTTTTCACACCTTTTGGTATTTTGCATTTGAAACACATAAAACACTTATTTGTGATATTTTATCATTTGATGCTTTGTGGTGTTTTGGATGTTTTGGCGATCTAAAAGGTACAAAATGATGAGTATTGCACTTGCATCACGCTCTTTTTTTTTTTTTTTTTTTTTTTTTTTTGGGATACATACAAGGATTTTTATTTTTTATAAGGCATCGGGTTAGACCATCAACCCATTCAGGTTCCAAAATTTAACAACACCACTCTTTCATTTTTTTATATAGTATATATTTCATTTTAGATATATATTTTTTTTTGATAAGTTACTTTCATTTATATTATAGTATCTTATCATAATTAGAATATAATAACCTAGTATTTTTACGCTGCTTATTATAATTAGGAATAACATTTAAAGTGGAATTAACTTTAGGTTATTCGCTTTTTTTAAAAATATATAATCTCTGAGGATAGTTTTGGATTTAAAAACTAGTCCTATAAAGTTTTATAGCCTATAAGGAAAAATAAAACATTTTTCAGCACACCTCATGTTAGATTTTTTGGAAATATTTTTTATTTAAAATATGACGAAAGGAAGTGGAAATAAGGAACATAGTACTAATTTTACAAATAGTACACCTCAATTTCAATGCCCAATCCTAAAGCCCGCGAATTACTCATTATGGGCAATTCGCATGAAAATTATTCTCGAAGCAAATAACTTATGGAAACAATAGAGCCGGTGAGTCGACTCAACCCAATAAGACAAAAGAAAAACCGTTATTGCTTTCCTTTATCAAGCTTTACCCGAGGAACAATTACTTCAAATAACAAAGCACAAAACCGTGAAGGACATTTGGAATGCTTTGAAAACTAGACACGTTGGCGAAGACAGAGTTCAACAAGCAAGACTACAAACTCTCAAATCTGATTTTGAGATGTTACAAATGAAGGAAGACGAGACAATTGACACCTTTGCTACAAAACTAACAACACTCGTAAACAAAGCCGCTAGTCTAGGACACACCATAGAAGATGAAACCTTAGTACGGAAACTATTAAATGTTGTACCCGATAGGTATCTGCAAATAGTCGCATCTATAGAACAATATTCCGACCTAAGTGAAATGACTATGGAAGAAGCAATTGGGAGACTCAAGACATACGAGGAAAGAATAAAGTTTAAGAAGAATAAGGACAATAACGATCAATATAAGTTATTGTTTACACATCACAAGAATAACATTTCTCATGAAAGACACATGAAAATGTGGACATGATTTGTTGCGAGACCAAGAAAATAATTTCAAGGAAAAATCAAACGACAACTCAAATAAATTTACTCATGATAAGAGTAAGGTGATGTGTTTTAAATGCAAGGAGTATGGGCATTTGCAAACAAATGTCCATCGAAAGAAAGAAGAAGAATATAATCTCATTGAAGAAGACTTGGAACCAACATTGCTTATGGCAATGTTGAAGAAGAACTAAGAAAATATGATCAACCCGGAATTAAGGAAGATCACAAATAATGAAAGTGGAAATAACCAGAAGAACATGATCAACCTGGACTTAAGGAAGATCACAAAGGTGGAAATAACCAGATCAACATGGACATAATGAAGATCACAGAAGAAAAAGGTGGAAATAACCAGATCAACATGGACATAATGAAGATCACAGAAGAAAAAGGTGGAAATAACCAGATCAACATGGACATAATGAAGTTCACAAAAGAAAAAGGTGGAAATAACCGAAGGAAAATTGATCTACCTGGATATAAGGATGATCACAAGGATGATCACAAGCACTACAAGAAATTAAAAGCTCAGATGGTGGATTTAACCAGAAGATGAATCAAGAAGACTTAAAGACCTATCTCACAGCGATTGTGATTAAGGGGAGAATATTGGGTTAATCATCAATCGACCCATATCAAACCCACTATGACCCGGTCAACGAAAGTCGACTCAAAAGTCAACTCAGACGGTTTTTGTGATTACAAGACGATTACAAGAAAACGGTTATTTTGGCGATTACAAGGCCAAACGACACAACTATTGGTTAACGAACCAACACAACTAAAAATAATTGTATATAGATAACCGAAACCCTAAAAAATATCTCTCTTTGGCGATTTACGATTGAACTCCAAACCGAATATCGATTTCATATTCTATGATTCACTAACAACTTTTTAACCTTTTAATTATTTATTCTACTTCAGGGTCGATAAGCATTGATTGGTCACTTGTGTTTAGTGGGTCGGTTACATTACTTTTTGTTTTGGGAGTTTCATGCTTTTATCAGTATATTATTCTATTTTGGTTTTACGCATGCATGGTCTGATCTAACATATTATATTATCGATCGTACTTATATTATTATATAAGTCAATTTTGCATCTTTGCAATATGATGGGAGGCTAGAATGATGGGGCTTAGTTTAATCTTTGTGGTTTAAACCTAACGCCAGATTAGGGTTTTCTTGGTGTTCATTGGTTGATTGGTAATTGGTTGGGGTGATTTGGTTCGGTAGGTTGAGGGTTTAAGAGGGATGGAAAAAGGTTTCTTCAACAAGAATAGTGCTCGTAAGGGCACTAGAGATGTGGGGTCTTCTACTAGTTTGGCCGATCAAACTAGTGGTTCGCAAACTATTGATGCACCATCTAACTTGGCCGATCAAGTTGGGTTGCTAAAGGATGATGCACTTGATGCACGGTTGAATATAGGCAATGATGATGGGAGTCTTGGTCGAGCGTGATTCTTGGCGATCATATTGAAGGTGATGGGGCGATCACGTGAATATGGTTAAGGTAAAGGTTGTTTTGGATAATTTGGAGCAAAGCCATGATACACCCGCTTCGATTCGCCTCTAATGTTTCAAAACAGCCTAATGTGGAGCAATTGATTGCTAATGCGCATCAGAAATTTGATGAAGCAATGAATAAAATTGACAGTGATATTGCTAAGATGGCTTCATCTTCCGATGTGAACAATTCGAATGGGATTGGGCTTCAATTTAATTCGAATGGTACTAAATTTTATTCAGCTAATACTCCTTCATCGAGTTTTGATGTCGCTATGCAATCCCAGATGTTTGGTATTAATCATAGTGTTACTTCTGATCCTAATGCACCAAAGGTTGCTACTAATTGTGGTAATGGAGTTAAGTCGGTTTCTTACGCGGGTGTTGCTTCTAATGAATCCTGAAACATGTGTCTAATTTTCGGAGGTTAGAATGCGACAAAGAAGGATGATGTTGACCTTTCAGTCCCAATGAAAGTGGTGGAAGAGGTGAACATGAGGTTTGAGAATACTCTCTACGATACTTCCTTGGTCAACGCCTTGCTTTTCCGGTTGTTGACTATTATGTTCGCATACGTGGGCGAGTATGGTTTACAAAAGGTTATGATGAACGCTAAGGATTCTTCTTCTTCAAGTTTAATTCGAAAAAGGCGTCAATGATGTTCTTGATAATGGTCCTTGGTTGATTCGTAATGTTCCTATTATTCTTAAACCATGGACATTGAACACCAACTTGCTTAAAGAGGATTTGACTAACATTAGGTGTGGGTTAAATTCTCGATGTTCCTTTAGCTATGTTTTTCGATGGCGGGCTTAGTCTTCTACATTGATTGGTACGCCCAAAAGGTTAGATGCTTTTACTAGTCAAATGTGCAAAGAATCTTGGCGCGATTGTGAGAGATGCCTGATAATTGTGGTTTGACTGGGGGTTTGACCCGTTTTTAATAATAAGCTGGGGGTTCAAAATGGGATTTTGAACTGGCTCAGGGGTCAAGGGTTCAAGGGTCAAGGTTCAAGTTACTTGGGCTTGGGCTTGTATTGGATTTGGGCTTGAGTTTAAGTTAATAACAAAAAGGGTCCGTTTGGTTTTGTAGCTTAATAACACAAGGACCATTCTTGTAATTTCTGCAAACTTGAGGGACTGAACCTGCCAATATTCCAAAGTTAACACAAGGACCAATTATGCCAAGTTTCTTTTACCAAAGGACCATAAATGTTAATTTTTCAATTTTAAACGTCCAAGGGTAATTTTTACCACTTTTAAAACTTTAGGGACTAGAGTTGTCATTTTGTAATTTTTAAACTTTGAAGGGTTTGTTTTGACAACTTTTGAATCCCATGGACCTTAAATGATATTTTGCTTTATTTTGATTTACCAGGGACTATATTTGACAACTTTTGAAACTTGGGGGACTAAAACTGCCAATTATGCAAACTTGATACGTTTTTCACCTGCTTTTGGTATTTTTGCATTTGAAACACATAAAACACTTATTTGTGATATTTTTATCATTTTGATGCTTTGACGGTGTTTTGGATGTTTTGGCGATCTAAAGGTACAAAATGATGAGTATTTGCACACTCATCACGCTCGTTTTTTTTTTTTTTTTTTTTTTTTTTTTTTTTTTTGAAGGGGATACATACAAGGATTTTTATTTTTATAAGGCATCGGGTTAGACCATCAACCCATTCGGTTCCAAAATTTAACAACACCACTCTTTCATTTTTTTATATAGTATATATTTCATTTTAGATATATATTATTTTTTTTGATAAGTTACTTTCATTTATATTATAGTATCTTATCATAATTAGAATATAATAACCTAGTATTTTCTACGCTTATTATAATTAGGAATAACATTTAAAGTGGAATTAACTTTAGGTTATTCGCTTTTTTAAAATATATAATCTCGAGGATAGTTTTGGATTTAAAACTAGTCCTATAAAGTTTTATAGCCTATAAGGAAAATAAAACATTTTTCAGCACACCTCATGTTAGATTTTTTGGAAATATTTTTTATTTAAAATATGACGAAAGGAAGTGGAAATAAGGAACATAGTACTAATTTTACAAATAGTACACCTCAATTTCAATGCCCAATCCTAAAGCCCGCGAATTACTCATTATGGGCAATTCGCATGAAAATTATTCTCGAAGCAAATAACTTATGGGAAACAATAGAGCCGACTGAGTCGACTCAACCCAATAAGACAAAAGAGAAAACCGTTATTGCTTTCCTTTATCAAGCTTTACCCGAGGAACAATTACTTCAAATAACAAAGCACAAAACCGTGAAGGACATTTGGAATGCTTTGAAAACTAGACACGTTGGCGAAGACAGAGTTCAACAAGCAAGACTACAAACTCTCAAATCTGATTTTGAGATGTTACAAATGAAGGAAGACGAGACAATTGACACATTTGCTACAAAACTAACAACACTCGTAAACAAAGCCGCTAGTCTAGGACACACCATAGAAGATAAAACCTTAGTACGGAAACTATTAAATGTTGTACCCGATAGGTATCTGCAAATAGTCGCATCTATAGAACAATATTCCGACCTAAGTGAAATGACTATGGAAGAAGCAATTGGGAGACTCAAGACATACGAGGAAAGAATAAAGTTTAAGAAGAATAAGGACAATAACGATCAATATAAGTTATTGTTTACACATCACAAGAATAACATTTCTCATGAAAGACACTGTGAAAAATGTGGACATGATTTGTTGCGAGACCAAGAAAATAATTTCAAGGAAAAATCAAACAGCAACTCAAATAAATTTACTCATGATAAGAGTAAGGTGATGTGTTTTAAATGCAAGGAGTATGGGCATTTGCAAACAAATGTCCATCAAAGAAAGAAGAAGAATATAATCTCATTGAAGAAGACTTGGAACCAACATTGCTTATGGCAATCAAGAAGAAGAACTAAGAAAATATGATCAACCCGGAATTAAGGAAGATCACAAATAATGAAAGTGGAAATAACCGGAAGAACATGATCAACCCGACTTAAGGAAGATCACAAAGGTGGAAATAACCGATCAACATGGACATAATGAAGATCACGGAAGAAAAAGGTGGAAATAACTGATCAACATGGACATAATGAAGATCACGTAAGAAAAAGGTGGAAATAACCGATCAACATGGAAATAATGAAGTTCACAAAAGAAAAAGGTGGAAATAATCAAGGAAAATTGATCTACCCGGATATAAGGATGATCACAAGCACTACAAGAAATTAAAGCTCGATGGTGGATTTAACGGAAGATGAATCAAGAAGACTTAAAGACCTATCTCACGGCGATTGTGATTAAGGGGAGAATATTGGGTTAATCATCAATCGACCCATATCAAACCCACTATGACCGGTCAACGAAAGTCGACTCAAAAGTCAACTCGACGCTTTTTGTGATTACAAGACAGTTACAAGAAAACGGTTATTTTGGCGCTACAAGGCCAAACGACACAACTATTGGTTAACGAACCAACACAACTAAAATAATTGTATATAGATAACGAAACCCTAAAAATATCTCTCTTTGGCGATTTACTGATTGAACTCCAAACCGAATATCGATTTCATATTCTATGATTCACTAACAACTTTTAACCTTTTAATTATTTATTCTACTTGGTCGATAAGCATTGATTGGTCACTTGTGTTTAGTGGGTCGGTTACATTACTTTTGTTTTGGGAGTTTCATGCTTTTATCAAGATATTATTCTATTTTGGTTTTACGCATGCATGGTCGATCTAACATATTATATTATCGATCGTACTTATATTATTATATAAGTCAATTTTGCATCTTTGCAATATGATGGGAGGCTAGAATGATGGGGCTTAGTTTCTTAATCTTTGTGGTTTAAACCTAACGCCCGCTAGGGTTTTCTTGTGTTGGTTGATTGGTAATTGGTTGGGGTGATTTGGTTCGGTAGGTTGAGGGTTTAAGAGGGATGGAAAAAGGTTTCTTCAACAAGAATAGTGCTCGTAAGGGCACTAGAGATGTGGGGTCTTCTACTAGTTTGGCCGATCAAACTAGTGGTTCGCAAACTATTGATGCACCATCTAACTTGGCCGATCAAGTTGGGTTGCTAAAGGATGATGCACTTGATGCACGGTTGAATATAGGCAATGATGATGGGAGTACTGGTCAGAACGTGATTCTTGCTGATCATATTGAAGGTGATGGGGCTGATCACGTGAATATGGTTAAGGTAAAGGTTGTTTTGGATAATTTGGAGCAAAGCCATGATACACCGCTCGATTCGGCCTCTAATGTTTCAAAACGACCTAATGTGGAGCAATTGATTGCTAATGCGCATCGAAATTTGATGAAGCAATGAATAAAATTGACGATGATATTGCTAAGATGGCTTCATCTTCCGATGTGAACAATTCGAATGGGATTGGGCTTCAATTTAATTCGAATGGTACTAAATTTTATTCACTAATACTCCTTCATCGAGTTTTGATGTCGCTATGCAATCCCAGATGTTTGGTATTAATCATAGTGTTACTTGATCCTAATGCACCAAAGGTTGCTACTAATTGTGGTAATGGAGTTAAGTCGGTTTCTTACGCTGGTGTTGCTTCTAATGAATCCCGAAACATGTGTCTAATTTTCTGAGGTTAGAATGCGAAAAAGAAGGATGATGTTGACCTTTGGTCCCAATGAAAGTGGTGGAAGAGGTGAACATGAGGTTTGAGAATACTCTCTACGGATACTTCCTTGGTCAACGCCTTGCTTTTCCTGGTTGTTGACTATTATGTTCGCAATACGCATGGGCAAGTATGGTTTACAAAGGTTATGATGAACGCTAAAGGATTCTTCTTCTTCAAGTTTAATTCGAAAAAGGCGTCAATGATGTTCTTGATAATGGTCCTTGGTTGATTCGTAATGTTCCTATTATTCTTAAACCATGGACATTGAACACCAACTTGCTTAAAGAGGATTTGACTAACATTCCGGTGTGGGTTAAATTCCATGATGTTCCTTTAGCTATGTTTTCTGATGACGGGCTTAGTCTTCTTGCTACATTGATTGGTACGCCCAAAAGGTTAGATGCTTTTACTAGTCAAATGTGCAAAGAATCTTGGCGCGATTGTGAGAGAGATGCACAGTAATTGTGGTTTGACTGGGGGTTTGACCCGTTTTTAATAATAAGCTGGGGGTTCAAAATGGGATTTTGAACTGGCTCAGGGGTCAAGGGTTCAAGGGTCAAGGTTCAAGTTACTTGGGCTTGGGCTTGTATTGGATTTGGGCTTGAGTTTAAGTTAATAACAAAAGGGTCCGCTTGGTTTTGTAGCTTAATAACACAAGGACCATTCTTGTAATTTCGCAAACTTGAGGATGAACACGCTAATATTCCAAAGTTAACACAAGGACCAATTATGCCAAGTTTCTTTTACCAAAGGACCATAAATGTTAATTTTTCAATTTTAAACGTCGAGGGTAATTTTACCACTTTTAAAACTTTAGGGACTAGAGTTGTCATTTTGTAATTTTAAACTTTGAAGGGTTTGTTTTGACAACTTTTGAATCCCATGGACCTTAAATGATATTTTGCTTTATTTTGATTTACGGGGACTATATTTGACAACTTTTGAAACTTGGGGACTAAAGCGCCAATTATGCAAACTTGATACGTTTTCACCGCTTTTGGTATTTTGCATTTGAAACACATAAAACACTTATTTGTGATATTTTATCATTTTGATGCTTTGACGGTGTTTTTGGATGTTTTGGCGATCTAAAAGTACAAAATGATGAGTATTGCACACCCATCACGCTGCTTTTTTTTTTTTTTTTGAAGTGGGATACATACAAGGATTTTTATTTTTATAAGGCATCGGGTTAGACCATCAACCCATTCAGGTTCCAAAATTTAACAACACCACTCTTTCATTTTTTTATATAGTATATATTTCATTTTAGATATATATTTTTTTTTTTGATAAGTTACTTTCATTTATATTATAGTATCTTATCATAATTAGAATATAATAACCTAGTATTTTACCGCTTATTATAATTAGGAATAACATTTAAAGTGGAATTAACTTTAGGTTATTCGCTTTTTTTAAAAATATATAATCTCTGAGGATAGTTTTGGATTTAAAAACTAGTCCTATAAAGTTTTATAGCCTATAAGGAAAAATAAAACATTTTTCAGCACACCTCATGTTAGATTTTTTGGAAATATTTTTTATTTAAAATATGACGAAAGGAAGTGGAAATAAGGAACATAGTACTAATTTTACAAATAGTACACCTCAATTTCAATGCCCAATCCTAAAGCCCGCGAATTACTCATTATGGGCAATTCGCATGAAAATTATTCTCGAAGCAAATAACTTATGGGAAACAATAGAGCCGATCGAGTCGACTCAACCCAATAAGACAAAAGAGAAACCGTTATTGCTTTCCTTTATCAAGCTTTACCGAGGAACAATTACTTCAAATAACAAAGCACAAAACCGTGAAGGACATTTGGAATGCTTTGAAAACTAGACACGTTGGCGAAGACGAGTTCAACAAGCAAGACTACAAACTCTCAAATCGATTTTGAGATGTTACAAATGAAGGAAGACGAGACAATTGACACCTTTGCTACAAAACTAACAACACTCGTAAACAAAGCCGCTAGTCTAGGACACACCATAGAAGATGAAACCTTAGTACGGAAACTATTAAATGCTGTACCCGATAGGTATCTGCAAATAGTCGCATCTATAGAACAATATTCCGACCTAAGTGAAATGACTATGGAAGAAGCAATTGGGAGACTCAAGACATACGAGGAAAGAATAAAGTTTAAGAAGAATAAGGACAATAACGATCAATATAAGTTATTGTTTACACATCACAAGAATAACATTTCTCATGAAAGACACTGTGAAAAATGTGGACATGATTTGTTGCGAGACCAAGAAAATAATTTCAAGGAAAAATCAAACAGCAACTCAAATAAATTTACTCATGATAAGAGTAAGGTGATGTGTTTTAAATGCAAGGAGTATGGGCATTTTGCAAACAAATGTCCATCAAAGAAAGAAGAAGAATATAATCTCATTGAAGAAGACTTGGAACCAACATTGCTTATGGCAACTGTTGAAGAAGAACTAAGAAAATATGATCAACCCGGAATTAAGGAAGATCACAAATAATGAAAGTGGAAATAACCAGAAGAACATGATCAACCTGGACTTAAGGAAGATCACAAAGGTGGAAATAACCAGATCAACATGGACATAATGAAGATCACAAAAGAAAAAGGTGGAAATAACCAGATCAACATGGACATAATGAAGATCACAGAAGAAAAAGGTGGAAATAACCAGATCAACATGGACATAATGAAGTTCACAAAAGAAAAAGGTGGAAATAACCGAAGGAAAATTGATCTACCTGGATATAAGGATGATCACAAGCACTACAAGAAATTAAAAGCTCAGATGGTGGATTTAACCAGAAGATGAATCAAGAAGACTTAAAGACCTATCTCACAGCGATTGTGATTAAGGGGGAGAATATTGGGTTAATCATCAATCGACCCATATCAAACCCACTATGACCCGGTCAACGAAAGTCAGACTCCAAAAGTCAACTCGGACAGTTTTTTGACAGTTACAAGACAGTTACAAGAAAACGGTTATTTTGGCAGTTACAAGGCCAAACGACACAACTATTGGTTAACGAACCAACACAACTAAAAATAATTGTATATAGATAACCGAAACCCTAAAAAATATCTCTCTTTGGCGATTTACGATTGAACTCCAAACCGAATATCGATTTCATATTCTATGATTCACTAACAACTTTTTAACCTTTTAATTATTTATTCTACTTCAGGGTCGATAAGCATTGATTGGTCACTTGTGTTTAGTGGGTCGGTTACATTACTTTTTGTTTTGGGAGTTTCATGCTTTTATCAGTATATTATTCTATTTTGGTTTTACGCATGCATGGTCTGATCTAACATATTATATTATCGATCGTACTTATATTATTATATAAGTCAATTTTTGCATGCTGCAATATGATGGGAGGCTAGAATGATGGGGGCTTAGTTTCTTAATCTTTGTGGTTTAAACCCTAACGCTTCAGTTAGGGTTTTCTTGGTGTTCGCTGGTTGATTGGTAATTGGTTGGGGTGATTTGGTTCGGTAGGTTGAGGGTTTAAGAGGGATGGAAAAGGTTTCTTCAACAAGAATAGTGCTCGTAAGGGCACTAGAGATGGGGTCTTCTACTAGTTTGGCCGATCAAACTAGTGGTTATAAACTATTGATGCACCATCTAACTTGGCCGATCAAGTTGGGTTGCTAAAGGATGATGCACTTGATGCACGGTTGAATATAGGCAATGATGATGGGAGTACTGGTCAGAACGTGATTCTTGCTGATCATATTGAAGGTGATGGGGCTGATCACGTGAATATGGTTAAGGTAAAGGTTGTTTTGGATAATTTGGAGCAAAGCCATGATACACCTGCTTCTGATTCGGCCTCTAATGTTTCAAAACAGCCTAATGTGGAGCAATTGATTGCTAATGCGCATCAGAAATTTGATGAAGCAATGAATAAAATTGACAGTGATATTGCTAAGATGGCTTCATCTTCCGATGTGAACAATTCGAATGGGATTGGGCTTCATTTAATTCGAATGGTACTAAATTTTATTCACTAATACTCCTTCATCGAGTTTTGATGTCGCTATGCAATCCCAGATGTTTGGTATTAATCATAGTGTTACTTCTGATCCTAATGCACCAAAGGTTGCTACTAATTGTGGTAATGGAGTTAAGTCGGTTTCTTACGCGGGTGTTGCTTCTAATGAATCCCAGAAACATGTGTCTAATTTTCGGAGGTTAGAATGCAGCAAAAGAAGGATGATGTTGACCTTCAGGTCCCAATGAAAGTGGTGGAAGAGGTGAACATGAGGTTTGAGAATACTCTCTGGATACTTCCTTGGTCAACGCCTTGCTTTTCGGTTGTTGACTATTATGTTCGCATAATCGTGGGCGAAGTATGGTTTACAAAGGTTATGATGAGCGCTAAGGATTCTTCTTCTTCAAGTTTAATTCGAAAAAAGGCGTCAATGATGTTCTTGATAATGGTCCTTGGTTGATTCGTAATGTTCCTATTATTCTTAAACCATGGACATTGAACACCAACTTGCTTAAAGAGGATTTGACTAACATTCCGGTGTGGGTTAAATTCCATGATGTTCCTTTAGCTATGTTTTCTGATGACGGGCTTAGTCTTCTTGCTACATTGATTGGTACGCCCAAAAGGTTAGATGCTTTTACTAGTCAAATGTGCAAAGAATCTTGGGGCCGTAGTAGTTTTGCTAGGTGTATGATTGATGTGAAATCGGATGAGGTTCTTAGGGACAACCTCACTGTCGAGATTCATTTACTTGATGGTACGGGTTCGACTATTGAGAAGATCCGTGTTGAATATGAATGGAAACCGCCTAGATGTGTGAAATGTCGGGTATTTGGACATACTTTGGTGGATTGTCCTAAGGTTGTGATTCCATTGCTCAACCTCATATGAACGCGTCGATGGTTTTCGATCATTAACAATAAGAAGAAAGGAAAGCAAGTTGGGCGGATCCGGGTAGAGGAGGTTCTACTAAATCGTGGTGGGCAAGCATTTTGAATATCGGCCCAAAAGCCTCCTCCCGAACCCAAGAAAGTAAATGTCGATGAAGATGGCTTCGATGTGGCTAGTACGAGTGGAACCGGGATCACTCGTCTAATCGGTTTGATGCTCTTAATATGGACGATACGGATGTGGATCTTGGTCGTACAATGGAGGTTAATGAGGATGAGTTGACTAAGACCGGTTATACATCACATGTACCGATTGTGAGTGATTCAATGGGAACAATGGATGTTGGTTCTACTCCCATAGTTGAGAAAATTGGTAAGCTTGAAAAACTAATTATTGATGGGAAAGCTACTCTTGTGGATGATGATGGTCAACCTATTCCGCCTACTTCTTCTACTAAGAGAGTTAACCCTTTTCTAAAGTGGGAGAGATTGAGGTGTCGATTACGAAGATGAGGTTGTTGCGAACCCATTTGATGAGTCTCGCTAATATATTTGGTGGTGGACAAGAGTTTGAAGATGAGTGTGATGACTATGACTTGATGACTATGCGAAAGCAGTTCGTGATCTTCGAGGGAATTTGGATGCCTTTAATGCCATGTATGGCACAAAGTTTCAAGGTCCTAGGAAGTAATTTTATTTCGTTGTGGCATATGTTATCATTTGAGTAGTGGTTTGTTTTCTAGTTTAGAAAATAGGCACATCTTATTATGTAAGCTTTATGCCTAGGTAGCGAGTCGAGATATGAGATTTCACTCATATCCATTGTATTAAACGTTTATTTGGTTAATATATTTACCAGGGTGCAGGATTACTCCCCTTTACCCAAAAAAAAACCAACACAACTATTCTTTGTACCGTTTCATTATGTATAAATACTTAGAAACTCCGTAACAAACAATGATAACTGAAATAATAAGAAAAGTTTCTTGATTCTACTTGTTTATTGTTATTTTGGTATATCTTGATTAAAGATCCAGAAAAACGGGCCAACACTCTCTTACTAGCATCAGGAGGAATATGAAAAAAAAACTCGATTCGCCATTCTCTAAAGTTCTAGAGTTTCAATTCGGGAGGAAGATTTCACTATTTCCTTACACCTCTTAATTAAACA